>OAMR01000175.1:1341369-1360483 GCA_900205405.1 Echinochloa crus-galli | reverse complement strand
TGCCCAAGAACTATCGAGGTGTTGGTCGACACAACGAGGACTAGCTTGGTGGCAAACAAGTGAACCTCGGGATAAAATCACCGTGTCAATATTGTCTTCTCTTCTCGGTGGTTTGCACTTCTTGATCAGAAGCATTGTATTTATATCATTATATATCTTGTGCTTGTGTGGTTGCTCTTACAATTAGTTGGCTTGTGTAGCTTGCTAGTTGTCTTTTTGCTTGTGTAGCTAGAAGTAGTGATCTTGTAACTAATTAGCTTGTGTAGCTTAATTAGTATCTTCTTAGTTTGTGTAGCTAAGTAAATTGAGCCTTTGGATAAGACTTGTATAGTCTTGTCCATTGAGCATTGCTAGTGAGTTGAGGTGCTTTGTGCTTTTGCCTACTAGTTGTTTAGGACCTCCCCGGTGCGTGAAGTACTAGAGGCATAGGTTTGTGTGACCTTGCTCCTAGAATTAATTAGGTGAGCTCGTGCTAGCTTAGCACCTTATTTGCTTGTTTAGAATCTTTCATAAGGTGCTAGTGAACATAGATATAGGGGTGTAGTCTTGGCTAGACCGGTAGTTTAATTTCCGCATTTGTTTCGGTTAGCTAACGCATTAAATTTTTAGAAAGGACTGTTCACCTCCCCTCTAGTCCGCCATCTCGACCCTACAACTGGTTTCTAAACTGATCAAACCGGTTTCGCATAGAGAAAACCAACAATGTAAATTAACCCCTCTACGAGTTCTAGCATAAACCAAACATGGTGGAGAGTGTAACATCCCAAAAATCCGTAGGAATGTTGAATGTAAAAAGGTGAATTTTTTAAAAAAATTGGTGAATTATTGTGCAAGCAAACAAACATATAAGGTTGTCTTCTATTTTGCTCCCTATATTCCTAGACAATTCAAATTTAAATTTAAAATCCAAGTTGAAGTGCTAAGGATAAAATAGGAGTGAGTTGGCTCTTTTTGGTTTTGTGGTTCTTTGTTTGGATTTGAATTCAACATTAACCAAACTAATTTCCTAACCCCTAACCTCCTCGTGGGCCTAAACTAACCCAATCGCAACCCGGCCCGCTAACTCACCTTGGCCCAGCCTGCAAACTCTTCTAACCTCCAGAAGTCTACTTCGCCCCCCTGAACTTCTTCCTGAGTTCGCTAACCAACCCGGCCCAGTCCACCTTTCTTTCTTTCAACCTCCGCAGTCCAACGCCACTTCCGGCCCATCGGCAGCCCAACAACCATCCCCGCACGCCCCTTTCCTCCCTGCCGCTGACATGTGGGCCCCGCACCACATAAAAATCTCAAAGCCGAAGATCGAGGAACCTATAAAAATCTCAGTGGTCATATTGTGACGGGGGAGCCCGTTAACGTCACTGGCTTAGCCCGTGAACGCCTCTAGGTGTTGCGAAGGGAGGATTAAACTCGGGGCCTATTGATAACCTCTTCTGATGGAAGAGTTAGGTCCGGATGTGTGACGGGAGAGATTGTTAGGTTTAGTCCCACATCGAAAATTGATGATGGGGGAGCACAACATATAAGGCGAGGGTAGTCCTCACCTATAAGGCTAGTCCCACATTGGAAATTGATGATGGAGGGCACAACATATAAGGCGAGGGTAGTCCTCACCTATAAGGCTAGTCTTTTGGGTTGAGTTAGGCCTGAACATTGTTGGTTGTAGCTCCATTGGACCTGGGCGATTCATGTCGCGTTGGCCCGAAGGTACCCGGGCCTAGGCCGAATCCGGCTGCGCATTTATAACACGGAGCAGGTCCGGCAGGATGTCTCACGATCATTGCTTATTTGCCTTTCCCTTCACCGGTCGGGGCCATTCATGAAACTTTATCTTGTAGTGGTAGTCCTCTCCTTCCCATCTCATGTGATAAGCATGTATGCCTTTTGTCCTCTTGCATAACACTTGTTCGATGGGGGGCACAACATATAAGGCGAGGGTAGTCCTCACCTATAAGACTAGTCTTTTGGGTTGAGTTAGGCCTGAACATTGTTGGTTGTAGCTCCATTGAACCTGGACGCTTCATATCGCGTTGGCCCGAAGGTACCCGGGCCTAGGCCGAATCCGGCTGCGCGTTTATAACACGGAGTAGGTCCCGCAGGATGTCTCGCGATCATTGCTTATTTGCCTTTCCCTTCACCGGTCGGGGCCATTCATGAAACTTTATCTGGTAGTGGTAGTCCTCTCCTTCCCATCTCATGTGATAAGCATGTATGCCTTTTGTCCTCTTGCATAATACTTGTTCGATGGAATGCCACAGCTGCCTAATCATGTGCATTTCAATTTGTTTGCAAATTTTCATAGAAAATTGTTTGATATGCTTAACGAGTAGTTTTAGATGCTTATTTGTTTTTAGCTGTGGACTTGCAGGAATGCCATGCGCCGCAGGCAGCGGGTGGCTATATATTGGGCATGGCTTGTCCAATTTCTGGCATGATGATGGTGCAAGCATGAGAACGTCAGCAAAGAGGCCAGACTAAAGAACGACTGATTGATCGGTCAAGCGTCCCTACTGATTGAATCAGAAAGTGCCGCTGCGGCAACTTCCGTTTAAGCCGACAGTCAAGAATCACATAACGTCCCACAGTCCTCGACGCGCTTACCAGGGTATCAAGGCACAAGTCTGTGTTCACATGATGTTTGCGTTTGCCTTTACATGATGAGTCAAGTCAGTCAAGGCCCAACTTCCAAATGCCTCCAGAACAAAGGCAAGTCATGGTCCACAGGATAGTCAACCGAGAAAACCCATGCAATCTGATGGAAACGGCACGAGCACGTTCAGAGTTTAAAAGCATCGGCCATCCCTTCTTCTCTAGCCACGCAACTACACCCGCCGTATACGACGAGCAGCTGGATCGGCGAAGGTTGAGCTTCATTCAGCTATGGGCTACCACATTCCATGGCGACCATTCTTCTTGCTCTTGCATGTGCTGTGGATGTTCTCGACCAACATTCATCGCACGTCGTATGGCTGCTCCGTGGAGGAGAGAGCGGCCCTGATGGAGCTCCGCTCTTCCCTGGCGCGCGCCAACGCCATGGCGCCGCGTTCATGGGGGCGAGGCAACGACTGCTGCTCGTGGGAGCGCGTGAATTGCAGTGGCAGTACACGAAGAGTGTCCCATCTCTACCTCTCAAACCTATATGATATTTCCGCAGTTCCATCTGGTGGCACTCTTTTTTGGAGCTTCAACACGACGGTCTTCTCTGCGTTCTCTGAGCTTCAGTTCCTGGATCTGTCGAGGAATTATCCCAGCTCGCTAGGTTCCGACGGTATGTAATTCTTCTCTGTTCTAATTGCTTGTGTGTATGTACTACTATTGCCATCTTTGTCTTCGCGATGTAATCTGTACAGATGAAAACCTCCACAGGGTTAGTGGGGCTGAACCTGACAAAGCTTCAGTATCTTAACCTCAGTGACAACTGGCTGCCAGAGAGTATCCTTGCACCTCTTGGGGAACTAGTTTCGCTAAAAGTCTTAGATCTCAGCTCTAATGGCATGAGCGGGGTTCTTCCTGTTGCAGGTACAGAAACGAGCATTTTGTAATTGACTTTTATTGCTGAATCAAGAATTGACACCTCGCAAGTGCTGATTGTATTGGTATAACCGAATGTTCTGCAGTTTTCAAAAACCTTACCAAAATGCGGGAACTGAATTTGAGCGATAATCAGTTCAACGGAAGCCTCCCGAAGACTTTGCTTGTACTTCCTCACCTTAAAATCCTAGATCTCTCAGGGAATTCATTAGCAGGAGGTTTTCCAACTAGTTCGTCTTCAAAACCAACTTCCTTAGAAGTGTTAAATCTCAATTACAACCATATGACTGGAGCTCTTCCAACCGAACAAGGTACAAATACTATCATTTCCTGCAAGTATATCTATAAGCATAAATATGGTTCTTGTCTATGCTGCTGCTTATAAATGTTACAAGATCTTCATATTTTCAACAGCATTTCGGTACCTCAGGAACATTAGGGAATTGCATTTGAGTTCGAATCAATTTCACGGAAACATCTCGGCGTTCTTGTTTTCACTTCCACGTATTGAACGGCTGGATCTCTCCAAAAACCTGTTTGAAGGATGTATCCCTATAAGTCCCTCTTCAAATCTTTCTTTGGCTCTCAAGGGTCTTCGCTTCTCTCAGAATAATTTGAGTGGCAAGCTATCATTCTTTTGGCTGCGTAACCTCACTAAACTCGAAGAGATTGACCTGTCTGGGAACACTAACTTAACTGTTCGTGTAAATATCCCTTGGTGGGTACCTCCATTCCAACTGAAGCAGCTAGCACTATCTGGCTGTGATCTTGACAGAGACATTATTGAAGAACCACACTTTCTGCGCACACAGCTTTATTTGGAGGAACTTGATTTGTCCAACAATAACTTGTCAGGAAGCATGCCAAATTGGCTCTTTACAAAAGAAGCAACTCTCGTTAACCTAAACCTTGGCAATAACTTGTTTACTGGATCCATAGTTCCAGTAGGGCATCCCCAAACTTCTCTGCAAGCTATGACCATTTCTAACAACCGTATAACAGGGCAGTTACCCGTGGGCTTTGGCTCAATGTTTCCTAGCTTGTCCACTCTGGATTTTTATCATAATAACTTCTATGGAGAAATACCAATGTCATTATGCCACATCAATCGCATGCGACTTCTCGACCTGTCAAACAACAATTTTTCTGGTGAATTGCCACCTTGTGTGTTCACTGATTTTCCTGACCTGTGGATCTTCAGTGTATCAAACAACCAACTTGGAGGTTTGGTGTTTGGTGGAATGAATAATTTGTCTGTAGGTTTTGCATTGCACCTAGGCAACAACAAATTTGAAGGATCACTGCCTCGTCATTTATCAGGAAGGTTGGCAATCATGAGTTTGTATGATAACAAGCTATCTGGCGAACTTGACCCTTCATTTTGGAATCTATCTAGTTTAGGAGTCTTAAATCTTTATGGTAACCGTATTACTGGCAAAATTCATCCAAATATTTGCAACTTGACAAGCATCGAGATTTTGGATCTTTCAGATAATGACTTTAACGGGCCAATACCAAAATGTAGCAGTACATCTCTGAGTTCACTTAACCTGTCAGGGAATTACATCTCAGGGAATATCTCTCATGGTCTTTTCAGCACACCAAATCTTATGACACTGGATATCAGATACAATAAGTTGACTGGCAACCTCAGCTGGTTAGAAGATCTTTATAACATTAAGGTACTTTCCTTGGGTTGGAATGAGTTTGAAGGGCAGGTTAGTCCCAACTTGTGTAAGCTCTGCCCTAGGATAATTGACTTGTCACATAACAAGCTGTCAGGATCTTTGCCACCATGTGTTGGCAGAATCTTTTGTAACCGTAAGCCAGTAGGAATAGATAATCCTTTTTTCCTACTCTTCCGAGTTCTAGTGGATAGTTACATACTGGTCAAAGACACAAGAGGCTTCACCTTTGGTACAAAAGGGAATCAATACATATATGGTTTCGACCTATCTGGGATCGATGCAGTCTGGGGAAATTCCATATTGATGTCTGGCATTGACCTGTCTGGGAACATGCTGTCTGGGGTAATTCCATGGGAGTTCGGGAATCTGAGCCAAATCAAGTCCCTCAATCTGTCCAGCAACTTCTTCAGTGGCCAAATCCCTGTGAACTTTGCAAACATGAGTGAGATCGAAAGCTTGGACCTGTCACACAACGAGTTGACTGGATCGATTCCATGGCAGCTAACCAGGCTATGGATGTTGGAGGTGTTCTCCGTGGCATACAACAACTTGTCAGGATGCATACCAAACTCTGGTCAGTTCAGCTCATTCACCACGGGCAGTTACCAAGGCAATGATAATCTCCACAGCATGTCAGAGGGAGACGGATGCTCATCGTCTCATGGTTCAGGTCTTCAGGAGCAGGTGATATGCCACCAGAAGATAGTGACAGGATATCAGATGATCCGGTCCTCTTCGCAGTCAGTGCTGCCTCGTTCGTCCTGGCGTTTTGGGCCACTGTTGCGGCCATGGTTTGCAATCCACTTGGGCGGCATGTAATCCTCAAATCAGTCAAGATAGTGTCATGGTGCTGTCGGTGGTGATTCTGGAAACCGAAAGGTTAGAATTTGTGCCTGAAGCTTCTTCAATGTCTTGGTAAATTCTCTGAGTACTATCATTTTGTATTTCCTTTATTTTTGGTTGAATTTGTAATAATAAACAGTGTATATGTTGAATTAAGTTTAGAAAAATGTTGAAGTATGTATAAATATACAAAATCGTAACCCAATAGAAGTGATTTAATATAGAAATGGAATTAAAATAGAAACAAGAAACAAATTAAACTGAAAAAACATAGATTGCACTTATGTGTTGTGTGATGGACTGAAATAACTGGACCAAAGCATGAAGGTGTAATCTTATCATACAACAATTTTACTTTCCCAAATAAATTCCCAACTGGCAATCAATTACCGGGAACAATGTACAAAGCCTGTATTGAAAAATTTACAAGACTTCAAAGGTCGAAGAATGCACACAGATGAAGCCTCTACAGTCTACACAGTGCGAACTAGATAGACCTTTGCACTAACCCTCTTCTCTCTATATAAGGAAAAATGAATGGAACTCTAAAAGACGTTTTCAACAGACCAGCAAAAAAAAAGTAGAGATATATAGCAGCGACAACTTACTCCTTTATACATCCGGTTAAAAGAATGAACTACCATGTCCAGAGTAGTCTCATAATCGCCATTACTCAACAGCAATCTCCCTCGCCATGTCCTTCTTCACGACAAGTTTCCCATCTTCATCCCTGGTGAAAAGCTTCTCCATAAGTTCGTCCCAGCTGGTTCTTCCTGCAGATTTTGGATCCGCAGTCGTCTCGCTATGAGTATCAGAGGATGGTGCAGTGCTACCATCCTCCTGAATTTCCTCTTCTGACAGGTCAGCAGCATGAGGAACATCCAATGTCTTTGCTCTCTGGAGCGCACTCTTGTGCTCCTCCTCAAAACTTTGCAACCTCTCCATCTTTTGTTGCGGAGGTGGAGCCATTGCATTCTCACTTTCCTTCATTAACTGCGATAAATATATAGATGTATACATGCAGTCATAAACAAATATTCACTATGTAGAACCAAACAAATCAGTACTAAACCAATGGCAAGTTCCAGCAGATGTGCATTTCTGAAATTTTTGTTTGCAATCAAATCCTCATTCTTCCAATGGACAAATCAAAGTTAGGTACTAAACTGCATAAATCTATTAAAAAATGTTTCATAAAGTATTGCCCTGTATACTTGCAGACCCTATGGAAACCAAACCTAACATTTGCCAGGTGTTTGCACATCCTTTTCATTTATCAAATAGTCCATAAGGAGACTAATGCTTCCAGATCTTGCTATAAGGATACATACAGGCTTATCCTGCATGTGCATCCTTCCTATAAAAGAAGGCTGCAACTTATGATGATTCCTTACAATACTACCATGTATAGGTAATTTTGGAGTATTCAAGATCTCATAAAAAATAAATCTTACAAGGCTACAAGCTCATCCAAAGGTGCTTGACTTGCTATGTGCTACTACCTCCGTTCCAAATTACTATTTATTTTGAATTTTCTAGATACATAGCTTTTGTTATGCACCTAGACATACGCTACGCCTAGGTGTATAGTAAAAGCTAAAACGAATAGTAATTTGGAACGGAGGTAGTACTTATGAATTACCAAGTGAGGCCTTAATATATTTTTTTTTTTGAAGGGAAACTGTGGGGGAGATCCCCACAGCATAAAAAACTTTTTAATTAAAGACAAACGAGATCAAGAGTACGTGAGGCCTTAATATTAGTCCAGAGCTCATGAAATTTTGAAGAGGCGGCAATCTTTGACCTACTAACCATAGGTCCATACCTACATCAGACCAGTTCATTCATTGCTGTGTGTTCCAGAGAAAAAAAAAACCATTGCCGTGAGCTTGTGGCTGCTCTGGTGTGAAGTGTGAATATGTGATGAGTATATTATAACCACAACACGGCACCATTTGGTCAGTAGTATCACGAAACTTGATTAAACCTGCTAGATCAAGATTCACGATACAATCTCTGGGCAATCACGTTTCAGCTCACCTTTAGCAGCAGTTTCTTGGATCATTTGAACAGAAGGTTTTTGAGAACAGGTCCGTTCCATCTTAACTGAGCGACTAAAGGTCCCAACTCCCAAGGGGGCCTCTTGAATGTTACATGAGCAAACACAACTTCTTTGGTTTCTAGCGCAAAAGAGGCGAACCCAAGGAATCTACTTCACAGAGGAAAAAACTTCAATTTCTTGGTTCCAGTTTTACGAGTTAAGATGATACTCTGATTCTGACTTATAGGGATATGACTATTTTGTTTTACTTATTCAATAGATGCTTGGAAAAGACAGTCGAGCAGAGTTTCCCCTGTCCATCCATAGGGAAAAAATGTGGTTTGGAATTTCTAGTTGACACCCCCGAACCCCACACCCCCTTTTCCCCTGTCGTTTAGGAGGCAGTATATATCTTGTAATATTCTTTTATTCTTAAACTAGATATCTATGTATCTGCAGTAAGGGCCTTCCATTTTGTTTTCTTACATTTCTGGTAAACCCTTAAGGAGTGGAATATCTCTAAGGATTTAGTTATGGATAGGAGCGCCTGTAGACTAGCAATCAATGTGCCTGAACCATGATCTTTGCTTCCCTTTTCGGTTTTCCCCTAACTCTATTTTCTGCTTTTTGCCTTTTTGGGTTTCACCTCTAGCCTACCCCAACTTGCTTGGGACAAAAGGCTATGTTGCTTGACATTTCTGGTAAACCAGTTCATTAACGTATCAAACATAAGTTTAAGATCACCTAGATTTAGCGATTGGACAAATATGCCATCAGGTATGACACTACAGTTTGCAGAAAATATAAAAAGCTTGTGGAAAAATGCTAAATAAACCAGCAACATTTAGTATAACATGTGTATACCTCCAAAGCCTTTTGTGATTCTCGCTCAATCCAAGCAATAGCATGATCAGAAGTGGTACTGCATGATAGGACAACATGCTCAAATCGTCCTTCCACAGGGATAGCAGTTCTGACCTCAGGAGGGAATCTTCCGCATCTACTCAGTACTGTACTCATTAGAAATGTGAAAAGACACTTCTTGTGTGTATAACAGTGCAGAAATTCTAAGGAAACATCTCCAAGATTTCTTATGATTTCTTTACTGGCCATACATCATACATGTATAAGCAAACTGTAATGTGGGAACAAACATCAAACTTAGGGACTACCATGAATAGTTTTCTATGATAAGTACCAAACACCTATATTACCCAATAATTCTACCCAGTTTATGTAACGAGACAGCTTGATAGCTGTAACTAACCAATATTTAAATATCCTATCTGTACTAGGCTTCTGAACTCTAGCTCATTTTTTTTGATTTCTAGTCCAATTTATCTTGTCATCATTAATCAGCAAAAACTACAAACAAGAAGGTCGAGGAAACAAGGGTATGCTTCATCTGTTCAGACAATATATAAGACTCGATTAGAGGGAATGGCATCTGATTGATTTTTTGCCCTATAAAAGATACCAAGCTTCAAACTCACCCGGCATTCAAATGATATATAAGAATACATGAAGTTCATATTCCTCTATCCCCATTAGCTGTGAAAATTCATGCTCTAATGCACAAGCAGACTTAACTTTCCTGCTTCCGCTAGAGAAAACAAAGGACTAAAATCCTTGCTTAAATCATCAATCATGGGGCAGAAACTACTGTAAGGATTTAAAGCAATACAGTAGAGCTTACTTATCCTAGAAAAGTTGGTTTATTACTTGTGGTATTTACAACATAAACAGAAAAAACAATAATTACCAGGTACTATCTAAAGACACCAATTACCTGCAAAATTTCCTCTCAACAATATGATACATTCGCCCAGGAGCATACAATCTTCTTGGATCCTTAAACTTTCGCTTGTCTTGTTTAAATGTATCTCTCAAGCAAATGAGGAATAGCAAGCAGGGCAAGCTGTCCAAAGTATAAAGGCCTGGTGAAAAAGTTGATCATACATGCAGTATTTTTAATGAATGAAAGCAGAGCCTGGAGAAAGTGAATCAGATCAAGTTACCAGAAGATAGACCCAAAAATGTACTCTAGTGGTGTTGGCGTCCTTGGCAAATAGAATAAACAGCAACAGAGCAACAATCAACATTAGCACTTAAAGCACACACAATGACACAAATATGCCGCGAGCGGACAAGTATGCTAGAAAAGTTTATTCAGAAATACTCTAAAAAAACCTTGCACCCTATCGATTTGGCTTCCTGCATAAAACAAATTGGTTTGTGTACTAAGGAAATGACAGAAACAGTGTACAATTCACTGGTACAAGCTCTGCTGCTCCTCAAATTGCACATTGCATTTCATGATCAACAGATAGCACTTAACCTCCTCTAAACAAACTTTCTTCATGGCACAACAGTAGCCAAATTAAATGGTGGGATTCCTACCGTTCTGTACAATCAAACTAGTTCACCTTTCTCAGGAAGACCCAATCAGGCAACAAGCAAAGCACATTTGACCAAACTGCTCCCCATATGCTCCCCCAAGGTTCGAACCATTCCAAAATAGTTGACGAAAAGCACCGAAATCAACAACTTAACACTTCACGGCACCCGGTACCTGGAGCACGACGGAGTTGATGACGTCCGCGTACTTGACGGCGAGATTGAGCGACATACACCTGGCGGGGGCGAGCGCATAGCACTTGATTCGGCTCCTTGTAATGTTGTCGAACTCCTTGCGGTTGTTGACGACGAGCACGGTCATGAGCGCGGCGATGCCGGAGCCGAGCGAGTGGCCGGTGAAGATGAGCTTGTACTCGGGGCCGTACCGGCGCAGCAGGTCCCGCAGCGTCCCCGTCTCCCGCTCGAGGATGAACTGGGCGGCCTTGAGCAGGCCGTGGTGCACGTAGCCGCCGTCGAACATCTGCATCCCGAGCTTGTTGTCCATGAGCACCTGCGCGGGCGAAGAGGATCCGTCAAATCCCGCCCCTCCCTCCCGGAAGCAGCAGAAAAACAGAGTGTCCCCGCGTTGCAATCGCAATCCATCATCATTAGTAGTAGTACCTTGTAGTCGGCGTTGCGGACGAGGTTGAGGCCGCGCACGGCGAGGATGATCTCCTTGTGCGCCTCGTCGACGTAGACGAGGTAGGGCGGGCAGCGGTTGCCGACGTCGCGGTAGGCGTTGCGCTTGACGATGCCCTTGGGGTCGACGTCGGCGAGCCCGCGGCCCGGCGGCGCGAACTTGGGGTTGGAGAGGTCGTCCTCGTAGTTGGCGAGCACGACGCGGCAGAGGCGCGGGACGGGCTCGAACTCGCCGGGGGACGCCGGCGGCCACGTCTCGCTGTCGTAGGCGCCGATGTAGGTGAGCCGCTTCCACGCCCACCGCGTGCACCCCAGGCACACCACCCACTCCAGCCCGCAGCTGACCGACATGGCCGCCCCCCGCCGCCGCCGCGGCCGCCCCTCCCTCCCCTGCGCCCGCTCGCTCGCCTCGCCGTCCGGGTCCGATGCGGTGGCGGCCGCCGCCTGCGGGCTCCTGCCTCCTGGTCTCTGCGGTGTGCGGTGGCCTCTTCGGCTGCCTCCGACTGCGGCTGCGGGTCTGGCCTTTGCTTCGGTCGTCTTTTTTCGCTCGATTTTAAAATTTATTTCTCGGCTTTGTTTCTTCCGGAACCCACGAGCCTAGCGGAGCTGGGGTGGGGGCCTCAAGACCTGGTGGGGGCGGCTAGCTATGTGTGCTTTGCTGGCTGTGCCTGCCGCGTGCGCCGCCGTGCGCGCTTGGGCTGCGACGCTTTCCGACCGACGCGGCGGCTGCGCGCTTGGCACGGCAGGGCGAGACGGATCCGCGGGGACCCAGGCGCCGGAAGCTGTGGAACGGTGAGATCGGGAACGCGTAAAAATGGGTAGCAACCTGCCAAGTGCCAACGCTCGCGATCGCGATCGGAAGGTTCCGGATGGTCACTGCTATAGTGCTCCTCCGTATGTGGGAGTGGCGTCCATCCCGGTCAACAAGGCATCCAGGAATTTCCGCCTATGCACGTACTCTCTCTGTCCCGTGAAGAATGCAATCCTCACTTTTCGATAAGTTAAATCATTTCAATTTTGACCAACTTTATATAAAATAGTACTAATATTTATGTCTTTAAATCGATTTAATATAAAAATATAATCTGTGATTAATCTAATGATACTTATTTTGCATCATAAATGTTAGTAACCTTTTGTATAAATTCAGTCAAACTTGAAATGGTTTGACTTTTTAAAAAGTGAGTATTGCATTTTTACGGGACGAAGGGAGTATGCACTTGACACTTGACAGGATACTCTGGTGCAGAGTACGTGAGCAAAGCTACCTGCTTTTGAGGGTATACACTTCCGGTCAAAGGAAATTCGTAAGGACGGTGTATGAGAATTTCATTGCAGAAGGAGACGAATGCAACAGAACTTCGACTAAGATTTTGTTCAAATGCCTGCACTTTTTTTGAACTACCCGATCGGGTATCAAGAATTGGTCATGCTGGGATAGTGTATTGGTCTTAAACAATGAACCTAAGCAGTTGAGGCCTCCTTTGGCACACGGGTGGATCTCGAAAAAAGGAAAGGAATGAATCTAGCGCAAGATAGGAAGGCAAAGCTCATCCTGTCCTTTCCTCGAGCCGTGACAAAAATGAGCTTGGACTGGATTTTTCCTTTCCCGTGAGCACAGTGAGAGCCGTTCTAACACGGACACAGCGCCGTTCCAGCTCATTACCGGTATTATTATAATTTTCTCTCTTTTTTCAACGCCCCATGACGGATTATTATTTGATGCAAAATGAGAATATGTCCCACTGTGCTGTGCGGGTAGAATGAACTGGCTCCATTCTTCCGCCCCGTCAGAGACAGTTGGCCAATGCCGTTTGGATGCTTTCGGTGCTACTCGCATTATTGATCGGTTGATTCTCGAGCGGATGCATGCCGAGACAGAGGGGAGCTGGGTATGCGACAGCGACCCAAAGGTCAACGGTCGATTTGCTGCAAACCAATGTTATCTCTAGTACTAGCCCTTGTTTCTTTGGGGTGGAAATATTTTTCCATCCCGTCTGACCATTAGTTAAGGGTATTAAATAAAATCAATTTACAAAATTACTTTCACAACATTGAACTATTTTGTGAGACCTATCTAATGAAGCCTTTGACCGTACAATTAGAGAATAGATACTGTAGCATTATATTGTAGTAAAACATGGATTAATTAGTCTCATTAGATTCGTCGCGCAAAGTTGCACTCGTCCCTAAAAGGGTTTTGCAAATAGACTTTATTCATGCATGCAAGAACTTTTTTGGAAATTTTTTTCCACAGTGAAAGAAACACGGCCACCGGAGTAGTTTTCAAGGTAATCGCATGGAGCAGGGGATTGACTGACAGCTACCTCGAGGGCAGGCGTACGCGTGCAAAATGTGGAAACTGATAACGACCCGCATTATTCTCAACAACCCTAGCTTCATTGCAGCTGTCGTTATCGCGTTTCTGAAGTCTGGATACGTCTCAATTAATTCATCGAGAGTCCGGCCTTAGATGACGAATTCCACTCCTAAATTTACTATGCAAAAAGAAGATTCCCCGTCACATCAAAATATCATAACATGCATGGAATACTAAATATAGATAAAATCAAAAACTAATTACACAGTTTTGTTGTGCTCTGCGAGACGAACATTTTGAGCCTAATTAATCAATTTTTGGACAATTTTTCACAAATACAAACGAAATGCTACAGTGGTGCAATGATTACGAAGTGATATCATACTCCCAAATTCACCCTCCCAATTCTAACATCTAAACAAGGCCTCCATGGGCAAAGCTGAAGAAGGTTCACGATGCACAGTATTGGGGCGCATGTGTAAAAATGCATCCCAGTCACTACTGCTGAAGCATTCGATCAGAGAAGAAATGGATTCGACACACATTTGCACAAAGGGCAAATGTTCCTCCGACATTTGGTCGTGTGGAGCTTTATGTCCATGACAACCTGTTGTTGGCATGTTCGGATGTGGAGCCGGTACGAGGGTGATGTCGATGAGATTAGGGTCTGTTTGGATGCTCATTGCTAAAGTTTAGCACTTGCTAAAGTTTAGCAAGCAAGGAGGTTGTTTGGTTACTTATACTTTATATTAGATTGCTAAAGTTTGTTAAAAGTCAAATTTATCGCTGCATGGTCCCCTCCTCCCCACATGATAAGGAGAGAGAACATAGGTACTAGTGAAAAAAGTGAACTTTAGCACATTTTAGCAAAAGTTTAGCATCCCTTTCATATGAAGGTTCTGAATACTAATGTTTAGGAAAATCTTTTTAGCAATTCATAAATAGGAGTGTTGGGTACTCTAGTGCTAAAGTTTAGCAAAAAGTGACTGTGCGCGGCCCCCACGGGTTCCTTCGAAGCCAAGGCGAGAAACTTCGGCTCGTGATCGTGAAACTGCCGCCTTTTCGGCACGAGCGCATCATGGAGCAAGTCGGAAACCTCTGCCGCTAGGAAGAAGACAGGGCCGAAGGCTAGCCCAGCACGGAAGTAATATGAGAGCTTACTGGGCCTTCGCGTGCTGGGCCTTTGCAATATGGGCGTTCGCGTGCTAGGCCTTTCAACGCACGGGACTCTCGTTGGGCCTTCTTGGTTCTCGTTTGGAGGATTCTTTTCTTCGAGCGGCGTCCTGATTTTCCTTTCCACTATTTATCCGTGGACCCACACCCGCGACGGATCGCAGCAAAAAGAACCCAATCCCCCTGGCCCCACACTAAAGCCGCCCTCTCCTCCCTCCTCGAGGCGAACGAGGAGACGACTCGCCGAGCTCTCCGGTCTCCGCCGCCGGCTAAAACCCCATCTCCGCCGCGTCCTCAGCTGAGAAGCCCTCTCGAAATCTGCCGATCCCCCGTCTTCCACCGCACAGCACCTCGTTTCTCCCCGCGTCCCCGACCCTCGCAAGGCCGGTTAGGGCTACCGCGATCTCGTCTCGCTGCTGGCGGCCGGGCTGCGGAGCTGACCACCACCCCGCCGCCCTCTGCGTTGGATCGAGTCAGCCCTCTGCCGGAATTGCAATCCCCCCTGTCTCTCCCGGAAACCCTTCACGGGCCCTTTGTCTCGTCACCCGAAATTGCATCAGGCACATCTGCGGTCACTGTCACGCGGCCGTCCAGATCCCCCAGCGTCCTGCTACCCTCAGGTACGTGGATCTCTTGTGTTTATTTCTCCCAAATACCTTCCTTGATTTCAGCATAGGCACAAACATTGCTTTGTAGTTACAGTAGAACCACAAATTTATCCACATTAGGTTTTGGACTAGGGATTGTGTATGAGTGTATCACCAGCTCAAGTGTATCTGCCGAACAGGCTTAGGGTAGCTTTTCAGACAATCAACTTATCATGGTAACTTCTTAGGGTTTGTTGCATTTGTAGGAATTGCAGTGTGATCTAGGTTCTCGTGAAGCCTTGATCCATATCAAGGCTGCAAAATTTAGGTGATATGTGTTAGCAAAAATCCTGTTGTGTGCATGTATCTGTCCAGGTCTAGAGTGTCTAGTTACAGAGTCTTCAGTTTGTATATTTTCTGCTACTGTTAAGGAGAACAATAGGCAAGCCTGCAGTAACTAGGTGAATATCTCAACCCTTCAGTAGCACGCGGCTGTTTATATACAGAGAAGAAACCAGCAAAGGAAGCAATCAATTGAGGAGCTTCAACCTACTGTGTACTTGTGTGTGAGTGTGAGCAACCTGGGAACCTGTTGAGGCTGTAGGCCTTTCAAGATGAGGTTATGTCATTGCTAGCTAGTAGCTATCTCCTTTCATCATGCTACCTTGCGACTGTGATTGGCTCCCTGTTTTTTTCCTCCAACACATAGAAGAGCATATCATTTTATTAACAGAAGAAAGACTGCCAAACAATTACATCATGCACGTCACAGACCAAAAAGCTGATGAGCTCGTTTGTATTATTCGAGTTTAACTTACAATTATCTGGAGAATTTTGCCCCTATATCATTGTAGATGCTATTGCATAGCACAAATGCTTTGTTTGGAGTGTTTTCAGTTTGTTCCTGTGTTCAATTAAGATAACATAGAATAAGGTTTGGAAAGGATATTGTAATATTCCTGATGTTTTTTTTCCAATGTTTTCCTTTTGCATTTAACTTCTATGCTTTGAGAGTGCCTGATACTGCAATTTTTTGAAAAAAAAATACTGAGGTTTTTTATACAATGCTGTATTTACTTTCATAAATTGTAACTTGGAAGATTATGAATGGCTCATCAAATTGTCTATGTGTGGAAAGTAGGATAGTAGTTTATAATAAACATAATGATAAGCGTGGAAGTATAAGGCAGCAACCAAAAGTGCCATGAATCCTAATAATAGTGTAAAATTAGCTGCATACTTTTTCATGTAATACTAATTTCTTGATCAAGAAGTGAAAAATGAATGTAACCTTCTGCGATTATCTCTGTTGGACATGTCTGCTTGCTCGGTATACCATGTTCAACTGAACAATCAAGATACTGATATTGTTTTCCCCTGTGCAGGGTTTTGTTCTTAACTGTGGGCTACAATTTTTTGTCTTGAATGGCAACATCTTTGGATGTCTCGCTGGATGATTTGATTAAGAGCAGAAATGGTAGGGGAAGGGGAAGAGGCAGGGGACAAGGAGGGGGTCGAGGCAGAGGCGATGGCCAAAGATTAGCTCGTGGTTCATGGCGTGGGCGTGGTAATGGCACCTTCCGTGGAAGGGGACTTGGGGTGCCTTCGCGAAGGCCACTTGGTGTTAATACTCGGTCCTCGTCATTTGCTATTGCCAAGGCAAGCACAAAACTATTACCGTTTTTCTGTATACCTTCAAGAACACAAAGTATAGGTACCTGACAAGAAGTGGCTATAAACTTATTAAAAGGGGACAGCCCAATGGTTCAATTCAGACTATATATGCTACCTTTTAGCTGTGGAGCTCAAAGATCATTTCAAACTACCAGAGAACTGGTTCTTTTCTGCTGAGTATGTTGGGTAGCAAGATATATGTGGGTTTGTGCTGGCTAATGCTTCAAAGTTCAAGCTGAAAACATTATCTCTACTCCTCAGCATGGTGATGGGCCACATATTATTCTGTGGATACGACCTTTGATTTATACAGAAATAGCACCATTCTATGCAATGTTATATGGTTTTATGATTTTACTGATGCTAGTTGCATCATCTGTGGATTGATGAGTTTTGTTATTTTATGCTAATACTTTCTCATCACAATCTGGACATGCATGTTATGGAATATCAGTCATTTAATAAAGCAAAGGATTTTGTGTGGAGACATGATCTGTTTGAGGATAGCATGGTGGCAGCTGGGCTTTCTGGGATAGAATCTGGTACAAAGCTGTACATTTCAAACTTGCACTATGGAGTGACAAGGGAAGATATACAGGTAGCTGGATCCTCATCTTCGTACTACGAGTCTACAATATGTGACAGTCCCATTGTTCAGCATTTCTGAAGTTGATGTTTGTCTATCAACATATTGCTTCAGGAGCTTTTTTCAGAAATGGGTCATTTGAAGCACTGTGCTGTTCACTATGACAATAATAGACACCCAACTGTGAGTCTCTCTAAAGCTCGCTTGGTTCTTTTTCTGTAACATAAATGTGTGTTTTTATTGAATTACAGAGTAAAATATACAAAACTACAGAACTAAGAAGTTGTATGACAAAACTATACCACATAAATACATAATTTGGCAGGGTAGAGCCTGAAAACCGTACATACTAAACATGAAGTTTTGTGATGCACTTTTTTAAATGTGTAGTTTTTTAATCTGACAATGTTTGTCTGTACTTCTATTTTAAGTCTGTAGTTTTATGATAATTTTGACTGAATGTTTTAAAAGAAGTTCTGCCTAGCACCTAGGCATTGTACTTTTGGCACATTGATGTAGGAAAATGGAGAAAATAGGAAAATGAAAAAAATACCTAGGTGCTAGGTGAAGCTGTGCTGCATCACCTAGCTTTATATTTTTTAAACTGAGATTTTGACAAATGATAATTTTTGCAATCTATCCGCTGCGTTTTTCATGTTCATGCATGTTTGTTTTCTCATAGTATGTTAATAAATCCCTTATGCGATACATACTGGACTTGCATTTTTAGGGTTTGGATGTTGTACTGATTGTAATGAAGATACTCCCTCCCAAATTATAGCTTGTTTTGCCTTTTTTAGGTGCATATATATGTTTCTACTATGCATGTGGATATACACTATGTCTAGATACATAATATAATCTATGTACCTAGAGAAGCCAAAACGGCTTATAAATCTGGCAACATCAATCTTATAATTTATAATCTCAGTTGTTTATTGAATTCAACATCTTTAACTTTTGATACTTAATTGACCTGTCAACCTCTACCTGACCAAAGTTTACAAAGTATTCTCATGTTTCTGTTGAAACTTACTCACCCTTATCCCAAATACAAGTCCATTAGGACATTGACACTGTCTACAATATGGCACTTTGATTAGCAATATCTGTGAAAACACATTTCAAATAGAAGTTGTATACCGTGAAGTGAAACATGATGAATCTGGTAGCATCAATCTTATAATTTATATGATCTTTTAGTATGTCAAAACTAAAATGTTTCTCACAGAAAAAAACTAAATGACTTGCATTCGAGATTGGTGTTAATAATAATTATAGTTTGTTGGTGTTCCGATTGCTTAACAGAAACAGAAACATGCTATCTAATTTATTCACTGTTTCGTTCATGGATATTCTTGAACAGGGTTCTGCTGAGGTGATATTCACCAGGAGAAGTGAAGCTCTTGCAGCACTGAAACGATATAATAATGTGCGCCTTGATGGGAAAGCAATGAAGATTGAAGTGATAGGAGCAGATTTGGGTCTACCTGCTGCTGCCGCACCCCGGATTAGTGTTGTTCCTGGTGCCAGGGGAAGAGGACAGAGAGAAGTTGTGATGATGTATGGCTCTCTTCTTTGGTAGCATGTGGCTTGAATGGACCCTTTGCTGTTGGATTAACCAGTCATCATGTTGTA
>OAMR01000175.1:1303446-1338219 GCA_900205405.1 Echinochloa crus-galli | reverse complement strand
TATAGGTACCTGACAAGAAGTGGCTATAAACTTATTAAAAGGGGACAGCCCAATGGTTCAATTCAGACTATATATGCTACCTTTTAGCTGTGGAGCTCAAAGATCATTTCAAACTACCAGAGAACTGGTTCTTTTCTGCTGAGTATGTTGGGTAGCAAGATATATGTGGGTTTGTGCGGCTAATGCTTCAAAGTTCAAGCTGAAAACATTATCTCTACTCCTCAGCATGGTGATGGGCCACATATTATTCTGTGGATACGACCTTTGATTTATACAGAAATAGCACCATTCTATGCAATGTTATATGGTTTTATGATTTTACTGATGCTAGTTGCATCATCTGTGGATTGATGAGTTTTGTTATTTTATGCTAATACTTTCTCATCACAATCTGGACATGCATGTTATGGAATATCAGTCATTTAATAAAGCAAAGGATTTTGTGTGGAGACATGATCTGTTTGAGGATAGCATGGTGGCAGCTGGGCTTTCTGGGATAGAATCTGGTACAAAGCTGTACATTTCAAACTTGCACTATGGAGTGACAAGGGAAGATATACAGGTAGCTGGATCCTCATCTTCGTACTACAAGTCTACAATATGTGACAGTCCCATTGTTCAGCATTTCTGAAGTTGATGTTTGTCTATCAACATATTGCTTCAGGAGCTTTTTTCAGAAATGGGTCATTTGAAGCACTGTGCTGTTCACTATGACAATAATAGACACCCAACTGTGAGTCTCTCTAAATCTCGCTTGGTTCTTTTACTGTAACATAAATGTGTGTTTTTTTATTGATGAATTACAGAGTAAAATATACAAAACTACAGAACTAAGGGCATCAGGAACGTATGAGGTCGAGAGCACCCTTAGTGTGGGTCCCATGGTGGGATGAGGTCGGCACCCCTGTGTATCAAGCCGAGGCCGGCCTTAAGCTGGGCCCGCACCAAATAGTAAAATAATCTCCAATCTCGTTTTCCTCGCTCGATTCCCCATCATGCTTTCTCCTCCTCCAGTACTTCCTCTCATCCATCGAATTTTTTAATCCTTAAGGCTGGTCCTACGCTTTTTCGGCTAAGCCCTCCTCTTAGGACCCCCTGTGCTATGTATGAGGCCGACAAGCAGCTTAAGACCTCCCTTATTTCCACACTCCGGATGTAAGAAGTTGTATGACAAAACTATACCACATAAATACATAATTTGGCAGGGCAGAACCTGAAGACCTTACATACTAAACATGAAGTTCTGTGATACAGTTTTTTAGATGTGTAGTTTTTTAATCTGACAATTTTTGTCTGTACTTCTATTTTAAGTCTATAGTTTTATGATAATTTTGACTGAATGTTTTTTTAAAAAAAACACTAGGTACTAGGCAGGCAGGCAGAGTTCTGCCTAGCGCCTAGGCATTGTACTTTTGGCACATTGATGTAGGAAAATGGAGAAAATAGGAAAATGAAAAAAATACCTAGGTGCTAGGTGAAGCTGTGCTGCATCACCTAGCTTTATATTTTTTAAACTGAGATTTTGACAAATGATAATTTTCGCAATCTATCCGCTGCGTTTTTCATATTCATGCGTGTTTGTTTTCTCATAGTACGTCACAAGCATACTAAGTGACAAGTCCCTTGTGCGATACATACTGGACTTGCATGTTTAGGGTTTGGATGTTGTATTGATTGTAATGAAGATACTGCCTCCCAAATTATAGCTCGTTTGGGCTTTTCTAGATACGGAGTACATATATATGTTTCTATGCATGTGGATATACACTATGTCTAGATACATAATATAATCTATGTACCTAGAGAAGCCAAAACGGCTTATAAATCTGGCAACATCAATCTTATAATTTATAATCTCAGTTGTTTATTGAATTCAACATCTTTAACTTTTGATACTTAATTGACCTGTCAACCTCTACCTGACCAAAGTTTACAAAGTATTCCCATGTTTCTGTTGAAACTTACTCACCCTTATCCCAAATACAAGTCCATTAGGACATTGACACTGTCTACAATATGGCACTTTGATTAGCAATATCTGTGAAAACACATTTCAAATAGAAGTTGTATACCGTGAAGTGAAACATGATGAATCTGGTAGCATCAATCTTATAATTTATATGATCTTTTAGTATGTCAAAACTAAAATGTTTCTCACAGAAAAAAACTAAATGACTTGCATTCGAGATTGGTGTTAATAATAATTATAGTTTGTTGGTGTTCCGATTGCTTAACAGAAACAGAAACATGCTATCTAATTTATTCACTGTTTCGTTCATGGATATTCTTGAACAGGGTTCTGCTGAGGTGATATTCACCAGGAGAAGTGAAGCTCTTGCAGCACTGAAACGATATAATAATGTGCGCCTTGATGGGAAAGCAATGAAGATTGAAGTGATAGGAGCAGATTTGGGTCTACCTGCTGCTGCCGCACCCCGGATTAGTGTTGTTCCTGGTGCCAGGGGAAGAGGACAGAGAGAAGTTGTGATGATGTATGGCTCTCTTCTTTGGTAGCATGTGGCTTGAATGGACCCTCTGCTGTTGGATTAACCAGTCATCATGTTGTATTAATTCTAACTTTCTTCCCCTTTTTTTTTGTTTCATTTCAGGCCTGGTGGAAATGGGTTTGGTCGAGCTGCAGCTGGCTCATCTAGTTCGCTTCCCGGGTAGGCTGTCATGACTAGATATTTTCTTAGCTTATTATAATTAAGAATAGCAAAACTTTCCTCCTATGACCATTAACACTGTTACTGAAACATTCCAAACAAGTAGTCAACTGTTTGTGGTATTAAATTAAGTGTTTCTTTAAATCCTGTGGTGTTAAACCGAGTGTTTCTTTAAAAACGTTAGAAAATCGTTTGTTGGTGTGGCAGATTTGATCTTTATTCTTCGCCATGTGTGCTGTGCTCCTGTCAGTCGTGTATGAATGGAGCAATCTGCTCGTGATATTACCAACATGGCACATGGTAGTAAACCAGCAACTAATTCCATCCGATGTAACCTGAACTATAAAAATTTTGCGTCGTTCAAAATTACTTTTTTTTTCTTTTTGGCAACAAAACACTTGCAGGTACTAAATAATATTTGTCATGTTTTAGGTTTGTCTGAAGATCTTATCTTTTATCAACTGGCAGTTTATATAGTATAATGTGAGATTACATCTACAGTCCATGCTTTTCCATTTGGTCACTGACCGTTTTGTACTCATTGTGCCATGTTCAGGTGGAAGCGTGAAGGTTTTGCCCAAAGAGGGGGAGGACAAGTGCGTGGAGGTTTTACCCAACGAGGGGGAGGAGGACAAGTGCGCGGGCGCGGGCGTGGGCGTGGCCGCGGGCGTAGTAGCTTTGGCCAGGGCCGTGGACGTGGCTACGTGCGCAAGGGAAATGTGGAGAAATCAGCTGAACAGTTGGACAAGGAGCTTGACAGCTACCATTCTGGTGCGATGAATGTTGACTAAGATGGTGCATCATCCAATCAGCTGGAAGTTAGAACTTTGTCGGAGCTAAGCTTGTTTCTGTTCGTGTATCTGTCAGATGTGTGCGCGTCTGTCATTCCTCCGTTGCCTCGGCTGGAAGATTAGATTTCAACTGCAATTTCTTGTTCGGAGTTGGTCCTGTGATATCTGAATTGGCTGGTAACTGATTGCAATTGATGAATAATGTTTTCAACCGTTGTGGGGGGTTTTGCTGTTACTGTTTTGGTATAAATGTCATCTATGATTCTTATTTTTGTATCCAGTCTAGTAAAATTTCTGGAGCTCAGAATTTTTAATGAGCACCGGCCAAACGTTCAGTGACGGGTTTGGAGGAGTATGCGGCAAGACTGGAGGAAATGCCCATTGATTCCTATTTTGTGGCTAAGAGTATCTCGCTACGGTTCGATCCTCGCAGACATATCTTCTTGATGACTGAAATGCTCCTATAGAAATTTGAGGTACAGCGAGGTAAAACGAAAAAAGGTTGCGGAGCACAATATCAAAACTGCTGAGGTAGAATACATCTCGATATCACACTGAATATAGGAAACGTCCATGTCTTGTAAATTACTCCGTACTACTAACTACTTTGCATTCTTTTTTGTGTGTGTGTGTGTGAAAGAGTAATACTTTACAAATTCACCTAGCAGTACCGATAAGCAAGCAGCAGGAGACATGGTTTGCTAATAACGGCAAACGAGCAACCATATATACACTATAACATCTGCACAATCTGTAGCATAGCAGCTTAATTCGCCGGAGCAGTCGCGGCGGTGATGGCGATGAGCGACTCGATGGCGTCCCTGGCCATGACGAGCACGTCCCTGACGTTGGCCGGGAGCGCGACGAACCAGTCGTTGGTCCCGTCGTCCTGCTTGTCCCTCATCGCCACGCTCCTCTCGATCTCCTCCGCGTACTCCTGCAGCTGCACCCTGAGCGCCACCACCTCGACGTCGAGGGACTCGAACTCCCTGAGCTGCTGCGCCATCAGGTACGGGTCCGGAGCCCAGCAGACCTGCGCCACGGCGGCAGGGGCAGGCTTCAGAGCAGTGGTGTTGCGGTCGCGCCCAGCCAGTACAGCGTTGTTGGGTCCATCGTCAGCAGCCAACGCCCGGCTACTGGTGCCCTGAAACATGTCGCACGTAGGGCAAGATTGTTTGTTATTAACTTGAGGTGACGAGGGTGAAGACTTGGCGCGCGCAGTTTGACTGAAAAGTTACAGAAAATTAAGCTCTGCTAGATACTGACCTCTGCATGGCGATGGCGATGGTGATGGTGATGGTGGTGGTGGTGGTGGTGGTTGTTGTGGTGGTGGACCTGGTGGTGGTGAGGAGGAGGAAGTGGAGGGTTTCCTCCAGGTGGCAGAGGAGTGCCTTGGCAGCAGCGGCAGCCGTGCCCGTGCAGGCAGCAGCTGGTGGTGGTCACCTGCCGCATCATCTTCCAATCAGCTCGGCACGCGGCGCAGTGCCACTGCCAGATCTCCGTCGTGGTGGTGGTGGTGCCGACGGGCTTCATTTCTGCGCAGACTTGTCACGCTTCGGTGAAGAAGATGGACTTGGACTGGAGTCTGTGTGGCCGGAGTTGGTGTGGAGAGATGGAGTAGGGCGATCGAGCTAGGGGAAGAGAACCGGTATTTATAAGTAAAACGTACCCCGGCGTACGCATGGATGCGATCGTTAGCCGTGAAGCGAAGGCGTGTGTGTGTTTCAACACAGCGTCATTTCCCAGCAACCCTTAGCTTGGGCTACGCTAATCTTGGACCCGATTCCGGTTACTTCAGTCGGAGGTTTCCCCGCTTTGTGTTTACGGCGTGAATTGCACGCGGGCTCTCAGTACGCAGCCGGCGCACAGATAGCATAACGCGGCGCAGCTGGAACTTCGAACTGAAGTACTAGCAGCTAGGACGGGGTACCGGCCTGTCAGGTATGTTCAGACTTCAGATCAGATCAGCCCCGAATCAGAGCTCTCGTCATCGACGCAACATGGATTCGGAAAGTCGGTGCGAAACCTGGAGATTCCTCAGCCAAGGGGAAAGCTTCGATCTGATCTCGCTATTAGTCGTTGTGGCTTGACAAAAATGCTCGACACCGTGACGGCGACAGGTCAGTCGTCGGCTCCAGGATTATTCCTCTCTGCTGTCGACCGACGCGGGTCTAGTTCGGTGGCCACTACTCCGAACAAAAATTATTCAATCCTCAGTTCGAGAGAGAAACAAAATAAACATTACTAAAATATTTTGTATATATGTGGGTTGGGCTTAAATTTTATTGTAGTAGGCTCACAAAAGTAGTCGGATATTCTATTATAAGCTTCGGATAATCCGCGATCAATTATCGGATAATCCATATCCGCCGGATTTCACTAAAACCATATCCTACTCCGCATCCACACACAATCGGATTCGGATTATCCATATCCACGCGGATATCCAAAAATCTTCTCCATATCTTTAAAATTCAGATTCGGATCGGATCGGACGCGGAAATTATCCACACCACTTTCATCCCTAGCCACAGCCACAGGACAGAGGACACACACGGCCGAGGGCACAAGACGAATCCAAAATCTCTCCACCGCCAGTTCTGCATTAACCCCTTTTTCAGCGTAATAACAGACAATTGAGTCCTCATCGGCGATTTCTTTCTGGCCATGGTTCTTTTCACGCGCTTATAGCTCACTTTATGACAGTTGAAGACTTGCTTTACGCCATGTTGTACGTGGTGCGGTCACTGTCGACCAAGCTCTGCTTAAGCCCAACGCTATAATCTGTTTTACTTCGAGGCTGTACACGGCTTATCTCATTTCTGTTCTAAACACTCGCTTATTAACCCTACCCAAATACCCAATACGAAGCAGCATGCGAACATTCCCTTAGCTTTATGTGGCATAACCACTAACAGTGTCGAAGCCAAAAAAAAAGTCACAATTTGAAGGCTTGAGGGAGAAGCAAGATACATAGCTGCAACTAATGATCTATGGTAGATGGTAAAATCGCTTTTTTTTGCATTTCCTCTCCCTCTTGTTACAAACAAATACTAATATCTACCACTTAAAGAAATCAGTAATCTCCAATCCAGGAGAGGTTATCTAGTCCCCTTCTATGCTAAACTTTGTAAGTTAAGAAAACCATAGGTCCATAGATATGCAGTGTCTTATAGCGCAAATGATAAAAAGATCAATTGCATAATTATACGGCGATTACTAGCACAATATATAGTACATAATGGGATTAGAATATCTCACCACCTACTTTAAATAGACACTACTGGGTTCTTCCGGTCAAGAACGCCAAAGAAACTTCAGCACTGAGACAACCACCTACGACGATTCCTCGCCGGAGGAATCATCATCACTCGTCACATCAGACTGGTCATCCGATTCACCGCTGGAAGCAGCAGCAGCAGGCTTCGCAGACATCTTGCTCAAAGCGGCAGTCTTGCTAGCTCTCTGAGAACGTGCTGCGGTCATGCTGGGAGTGGCTGGAACTGTGCTCACAGATGGTGCGGGCACGTTAACTTCTTCGCCATCTGTGTCACTTTCGTCGCTAGAGGATGGTGCTCGTCTTGCTCTTCTCCTGGAGGGAGCCGGAGGCCGGACCGACCGTGCTGCTGGTGTTGGAGGCACCGTTTGATTGGCGTCCAACTTGAAGCCGCCATCTAATCCTAGTTTCTCTGAGAAACAACAAAAATAAGGTGTCAGGTGAACAATTAGAAATGCAAGCTTATGAATATGTAGAGTTGCATCAACAGGGTATTTAGGTTCTTATTATTGATCAGACTTACTGAAAATGGCCTCGGCTTCATCTTGTGGCAACTCTTCATCTGGGCAGGCATCAAGCAATCTAAGCCGTGCTGCCATTTGAGCTAGCTCCTTCGCAAGTTCCTTATCGGAAGCCACTGAAGAAGCCAAAGAATTAACCAGACCTCTCATACACTTGATGGCCTTCTGTTCTGATTGCCGGAATCTTAGAAGCACAGCAACCTTGCACAATGCCAAAGCATATGCTTTCCCAGCTGCATTCTTCTTATCTGGACAGTTGGCTACCTAGAACATTCCCAGCATTTGATGTCAGTTTTTTTCCCTAGAACTTCTATGATACCAACTTTGACAGAAGTTATGGGAATGTTTAGTTCGGTATGCTGCAATAGTAGGAAAAGATGTACTATTTCTAGATTATTTGACGATACCTCGGCTGCTATACGGATAGCAAGTCCTTCCTCGCTGATGTCAAAATTGTTTGACACATCTGCTGAAGCTGAAGCACTTTCAGGACTCTTAGAAGCTGGATGGTCCATGCTTTCGGCAGAGAATAATTGGGTTTGCATCATTTGCACCATAAAACGAGAAGCTTGGACCGCAAGTTTCCGCTTCTTTGAAATAACATGTGAACTACCCCCAGCATTACCATATAAACCAGGCCACATGGCCTTCATGACAGGTACAAATGCATTGGAGATAGAACTCTGAAAAGAAAGTTTCAGCCAGTAAATATAATATGGGATTAAGTTACACAAAATAATTTCAGTCTGATGTATTGTATGCTTTATCAACTTGCCTTGTGTTTGTCTGTAAGTGCAGGATAATGCTCAAAGAAGACAGACAGACATTGTTTCAATCTGGACCAAAGAAGATATGCATGTGAGAATAAGAAGCAAACAAATGCCTTGGAAACAACAGAGGACAAATGAGCAATTGACCTTTCAAGTTCTTTAGTTTCCTCCAAGAAATACAATCTAATGAGTTGAGCTAGGATAGCAGTATGCAGACCAGAAGTTATACTTGCAAAATTCTCGCTAAGAAGAAGAATTTTTGCAAAACCTTCACCGAGTATGGTTGGGACATTATCATGGTTATCACCCTCAAGACTGAATTCCCAGTCATCTTTATGGAAACCAGAAAATAGAATATCAAGAACTCCAATGTTTAGATCATCATCATTCATATCAGCAAGGTCAACTTGAGTGAATTGAGACTTCTCATAGCTAGGATCTGGCAATTCGATTCCAATAGCACGATCTATTTCTTGCGGACCATGCCAAGTTACAAGATCAATCAAGGCCTTGCATGCCATGGCACTAACCAAGTCAGGTCCATTGATGAAAGATAAGCGCAGCTGCTTCACCAAATCTGCATTAGGTCTATTCTCTAGCATTCCAAGAAGGCAAAGGCATCTTAAAGCAGCTCTTTGTACATCAACATGATTTTGTTTTGCCTGCATGAGATAGGATCCAGGACAGAAACTTCATACATTCAGCTCAATGAAATAGCCTTATAAAAAATTTAGCATATACAAGAGCTGAACTTAGCATATAAAGTACCATACAGTATACACATAGAGGACTGTAGAACTATTGGACTTACTGCAGGAAGCAACAAAGAGTGAAGCAGTTCTGAAGGCTCGATTGCTGTGGCCTGCAGATTCCTTAGGGTAGAAGTATTTTCAAGAAGAAGACCTGTCACGGCAAGACAATGCATCCACTGCATAAAGTCAGCTGTTCTCTCCCTGCAAGGTCTAGCCAGCTCTTCAACAACAGCGGAAACCACCATTTCGAATTCACCGATAGAAGAATGCACCTTTTTGGCCAACTCTGCCACTGCTTTTGCCCACTGTATATCTCCTCCAAGACTCACACCGTCACCAATTGCAATCTGGTTCCCATCATCATCAACTTCATGTTCAAGAGGCCTGACCAGAAGCTCATGCAGAAACGAACTGGCAATCTTTCGGTTCATTGTATCAGAAAACTCCAACATTTCACCAAGCAACAATAGCTGTCTTGATGTGAACTGATAATTCGGTCCTGATATGAGCCAGGCAAGTAATGGAATTAGTTGATACATACAAAGAATGCTCAACTTATCAGAAGCCAGAAGAAAACACATTGTAACTCTTGCTCACCAGAAGAAAGGTGTGCTTTTACCAAATCAACATAATCAGTAATTGTGCTAGGAAGGACATAGTCTAGAAGATCATTTTTATCAGAAGCCTCAGAAGCATATACTGCTGCTTCTGCACCTGTAGTTGTTGCAGCCTCTGAACCTTTGGCCTGCAGAAAAAAATGCTGACTTAATAAGTAAAGTATTGATGTATATTTTGAACTTTAAAGAACGGTATGGTGATCCGGGAACAAGTCACTGTCAACAAGTAGAACTAGCATAAAAACTTCCATAATTTTGATATATCCTATAAAAAAATAGCAGAACACAGCTTTCCATGCCCGCTCAAGATTACATCCAACCAGAAGGTGGATAACCATAAGAAAGGCATGGTCAGCATGACTGGAAAGGAGGGGGGTGGATGTCTTTAGGTGAAAGTAGGTGATACCAAGATATACTGTGAGGAAGAACCTTTAGGGAGAAATAATAATTCTAAATTCACCATCTTCTTGTTTAATAATTCAGCAAAAAATCACATCCTCATATATAGAGGAGGCCTACCATTAAAATCCTAAGGGTAATTCAGTTCATCATAGATAAACTAATAAACTCATAGTCAAAAGCTTTTGCACCTACTAAGCTGTTACTGTTGTGAAATAGCATTAGTTATGAAATATTACAACATGTTGGGCAATCTTGACTCTTGACATAAGCTGTTATTGTTGTTGCACATGATTGTTAAATTCTTTGCTATGCCTAGCTAGTTACTTCTACAACGATTTGGGCAAATATGTAATAAATTTGAATGTCAAATTTCAGCAAAAGACAAGTTATACTTTGTGTTTATAGATTGAACAGTTGGCAAAAAAATGCTTTGTTCATCATCTGATTCTTCCAAGAATTCCATAAGAGTGCTGCATAGCAAGCTAAGATAGTATGGTGGTCACCTGAGCTTCAGCTTGCAAATGCTTGCACATTATTTTCCAGTAAAGAGCAACCTCAGCATCCATGAGTTGAATTTTGGAACCTTGTTCTGCTGAAAAATGTTATAAGAATGCTAATATCAACCAGCAGAAAAAAGGAGAAATGGCTAGATATAACTTGATTTTTCTGTATTTACAAACAAAGTAATTCAAGAAAACACAACAATTGCATGGACTTGTCATTCAGGTTTGTTCATTTCATTGGAGTTAATTGCTTTGTCATTCACAAGAGATTCATATTCCACAATGAACCAAATTGACCAATAAATTCATCAGAAAAGTCAACCGAGGGCTCATGGTTCCCTTCAGATTTACCTTCGTTCTCACCATTTGCAGTGAAGTACTGCCTAATACCATGCCCATCTTGCACTCGCAAAGCGCCATCTTTCAGAAGCACCGCCATCACAGATTCTCCAACTGATTCGTATGTCTCGACATCAAGAAATCTGAGAAGGGCAATTACATCTCCTCCACAGTACTTAACAAGCCACTCATCCTTCAGCATCTTCAGGCACTCATTGTTTACTGAAGCAGACCTATCGGAGAGGCCCCTGTGAAGGAGAGTAGTCCTTTGCTTGATACTGAAACCAACAAGACCCATAAATTCATTGGCACAGAGTAAGTGGAGAATTTTGTACATAATTACATATGCATTAATCTGTTCTACTCCCAATGTTTGCTCACCTAAGACTCTGCAGAGGAAATTTTGTTGAAAGCACAGAATATGCTGCTCTCCTAACTGATTCACTAACATCAAGAGTTGATTCAATAACACTCTCCAATGTAGCATTTGATGGTGGAAGAGACAAAACAATTGTCTTTCGGACCTCCTTCAAAAATGAAACAAGGCCACAATCAGATGCAACAAGAGAGAATTCAAATTAATAACTGGGCAGTCATTAAGAATGATCTCACGTACAGCATTTTGTTCATTGTCTAAGGTCTCCAGAAAGAGGTCAACAATTCCACCATCCTCTCCATCACCCGCAAAACGGGCCAATGCACGCACAGCAAAGGAACGAATAGCAGGGATTTTATCCTGAACCCGGACCTTCATGCCATCAATCACTTCATCCCAAATCTCATCGCTCACCTCAGCATCATCTGGCAGCCGCATTACAATCTGCAGGCAGAATTACAAATATTTGGAGTCTGGTTCAGCTTAACATAATGCAAATGAAAAACTGGTCAAGTTACAGACATCTTCGTCACTAGATCAAAATTTTACTTGTGAGGTGCAGGCTGAAGAAATCAAAGGATTTGTTACAAGGGCAACATCAAGACCAGCACTTTATTGGAGTATATTTGCACAAGAGAGCTGAACCTAGTTCAATTACAGAATAGCACGATCAAACACAACAGAAACCTCGCTTTTAACATGTAAGCAACTTTATAGCGTACTAAGGGAAACTAATTTTCACCAAAATAAAGTCCTCCCATATCTCGTGAGAGGGGAAAACGAAATGGAGACAAAATTTCGAGTAATTTTCCTTGGCTCACCTCGGAGATGATTTGGCATGCGCGGAGTCGCGCGGGGCGGTGCGCGGCCTCGGACGCAACGACGAGGAATCGAAGGAACCCCTCGAGGAACCCGTCCCCGCCACCGTCAGCCGAGGAGGCGGACGCCGACGCGAAGGCGGCGACGAAGCGGGCAGCGCGTTCAGATCCCGCGGATCGTCGGGCGATGTCGAAGAGCGTCGTGACGGCGACGCAGAAGGCGGGGAGGAAGCGGCCGGCGCCGCCCCCGGAGGAGGCGCGGAGCGCCGCGAGCTCCCGCAGCTTCCGCTGGTGCACGGCGAGGGAGGCGCGGCATTCATCCAGCACCCGCGCCACCTCTCTCGCGAGGCGGGCGGATTCTCCGGCGCCGGCGACGGCCGCGGCGGGCGCCATGGGTGCGGGGAGGGGGTGAGGACTGGGGTTTGGGCGTTGGAAGGGGCGAATTTGAATCGCGGAGAGGGAAACAGGAAAAAGAAATTGGAGCGGATCAGTGCGACGCCACTTACCGGGGCGCTGTGGGACCCAGGGACGCGATCACGTGGTGGTCGTCGTGGGCTGGCAAACGGGTTCGCTTTGCGGGCCCGTACTGGGCCGGGACGGGCCTCTTGTGACTTCTCCAGCCTGGTGGATGAGGCAGCAGCAAACAAGTTGGGATAAAACGTCGCACGCCGTCAGAACCAAAACAAAAGCATTTACGACAGCGAAGCTTCGACGGATCGTCGGAGACTCCAGCCACGGCGAACGCACAAGAGGCCGTGCCGTCGGAATGGAGTTGGAGGCGGCGGATCACTGTGCGTGTCCCTCTTGTACTTATTCTTGCCTATCACATTTCTGAACTTTGATTGCATTGGCTGCAACAGACTAGGGGGTGTTTAGTTGCTGGAAAAAGGTAAAAAGTGAAGTGAAAAGGTCTGTAGTACTTTTCGTTTGTTTGTGGTAAACATTGTCCTATCATGACCTAATTAGGCTTAAAAGATTCGTCTCGTCGAGTACATCAAAACTATGTATTTAATTTTTTTATTTATTACCCACGTTTAGTGTTTCATGCATGAGGAGAGAGATTTGATGTGATTGGGTGAACAGTAAAGTCTGAAGAGAGATTTTTGTGTTTTGAAGGGAACTAAACAGGGCCTAGGCCATAAATGCCCTGAAGCACTAGAAGAAATGGTTTATTTGGGATTGCTGGTGCTTGGTATACACACAAGATAGCAATAGCCAATGATTTCTATGGATACCTCATGAAATTTGATGGCGACCTTGAAAGGAAATTGTTGTTCCGGATTAGACGTGGAATTTGCCAAAATGATTTTTTAAAAAGAAATTGCTATTGACATCACTCGATACAACGGCAACCACCAACTCCATACGATGCCAGCAAAAACACGAGTGAGGCAAGACCAAGCACAACACGAAAGAGGACGTATCGATTTGCCTTTCTCATTTGGGATGGCTTAAATGTTCTCTGGTTGTTTAGCGTTTGTTCCGTTACAAAATAGTATTAATTGTTGATATTTTTTACAGTATCTAACTACTCGTGTTATTAAACATTTTAATCTAAATGTATAAACAAATAAATCATATTTAAAATATACATAATAATAAATCAGTTATAAAATAAATAATACAGAGTAAATCATACTTAAAGTATTATATATGAACAAATAAATGATACTTTAACGAATTGTCAGGTCGTTGAACTCGCAATCCAACCGGAGCAGCCCACAAATTTCCCAAGCGAGCAATCGCAATGAAAAATCCTCATCCAGCAGCACGGTGTGTTCCGGAGGCCGAGTGCATCGCCGTCCCGCCGCGGCTGGCTTATACGGAGTATCGCACACCTCCTGACGCTCACGTGGTTCACCGTTCCGTTGTTTGGTCAATGCGTTGACGCCACGGACAAATGTTACAGGGGCCCACATGCTGGCCCGTTCAGGATTGTGTGGTCCTGGGCCTCTGCCTTTCGCTCCTGGGCCACCCTCCGTGTCGCCACCATCAGTGAACGCCAAATCCTTGACGAAACGGTCGAAGCACTTCACTTTCCCCAGCTCAGGCAGCTCGGACTTGAAGGTGTACTGATCTCTGCGGATGCACTCCACGGTATGATATCTGGATGCCCTGTCCTGGAGTGCTTTCTGCTTGCGTTTAGCGCGCTCACGTGGTTCGCCGTTCCGTTGTTTGGTCAACCCGGTCAATGCGTTGACGCCACGGACCTTCTGTATGTTACATGGGCCCACATGCTGGTCCGTTCAGGATCGTGTGGTCCTCCGCCTTCGTTCCGAAGGAACCAGCGCCGCGCCGCCGCCTATATCCCACCCTTCTCTCACTCACCGCCTTCTTCCACTGCCGCCCCTGCCGGTAATGCGCGCGGCTACTCCGTCAATCCCACGCAGCTTCCGCCCAGCCGCAGCCCCGCCCCGTTGCTCCTTCTACCGTTCCGTTCGCGCGAGAGAGCGCGGCGGCGCCGCCCTCGACGAGAATGGAGGCGGCGGCTCCCCGGAGGAGGAGAATGGAGGCACCTGAGCGGCAGCAGCAGCCGGCGCCTGCGTCGGCGGCAGATTCGTCCCATCCCGAAGCTGCGAATCAAGGGGAGGAGCCCCATGGCCAGGAACCACCGCCTGCGGCCGCGGCCGGAGGAGAGGAAGGTGACGGCATCGACCGCATCAGCGCCCTCCCCGACGTTGTCCTCGGTGAGATCATCTCCCTCCTCCCCACGAAGGACGGCGTCCGCACCCAGGTCCTCGCCCGTCGGTGGCGCCCCCTCTGGCCCTCCGCGCCGCTCAATCTCGACCACGTTGATCTCCTCCCCGCCGACGATATAGTCCAATTCGACATCATCGGCCGGATCCTTGCCGCCCACCCAGGCCCCGCCCGCCGCTTGTGCATTCCCTTGTTCCAGCTCCTCGATCACCACGAAACATTCGATGCCTGGATCAGATCCCCGGCTCTCGACAACCTCCAGGAGATCCAATTATTAGAATCTGCTGAATGCCTCACACCTAGGATGCCGGTTTCACTGCCTGCCTCTGCCTTTCGCTCCTGGGCCACCCTCCGTGTCGCCACCATCAGTGAACGCCAAATCCTTGACGAAACGGTCGAAGCACTTCACTTTCCCCAGCTCAGGCAGCTCGGACTTGAAGGTGTACTGATCTCTGCGGATGCACTCCACGGTATGATATCTGGATGCCCTGTCCTGGAGTGCTTTCTGCTTGCGTTTAGCGAAGGTTTCAGTTCCATACGGATCAATTCCACGAGCCTTATAAGCATTGGATGGAGCGGCAGATGGGGGGAAATCATCATTGAGAATGCACCTTCACTTCAACGATTGCTCCAACTATCTGATATTGCCCCGCATGTATCAGTAATTTCGGCACCAAAACTGGAGACCTTGTACATCCTTTCCACAGTAATTCAGGTAAGCTTACTTGCTCAGTTGTTCTTTTCATTTCTGACCGCGCCATTTCATGTCATCTACTGATCTGCATTCATAGAGAAGCCTCTAATTTCATTTTGTGTATTGTGTTTGCTTAAGGGATTGAATGCTGTTAGTGTCGCAACGGTGGCACGTGGTATCAAGACTTTGGGTATCAGTATGCACACACATAACCTTGATATGGTTATCAACTTCATGCGATGCTTTCCTAACTTGGAAAACCTGTACATCCATATCCAGGTGACAATGCTTCATTTGTTCTTCTTTGTTTTTAGATACTACTTTCAAATTGACTTACTTACTGTTAGGCCATCCTTAGTCCCAAACTTTGCTCACTTTTTCTCTCTTTTTCTTTTTCTAGACATCAAAGGAACCGGTGGCCAACAATTTATGGGGTCCTAAGCACCACGATCTTATCAGATGCCTTGACATCCGTCTCAAGACAGTCGTGTTGAAAAATTATCAAGGCATAAAGTCGCAAGCTGATTTCGCCACATTCTTTATAATGAATGCAAAAAGGTTGGAGGCAACGAGCTTTGTGGGAGGTGTGACTGGCGCCTACTGTGAGCAGTTCATTGCAAAGCAGCGAAGGTTGCTTCAGCTGAAGAGAAGGGCTTCCAGAGGTGCTCGGTTTCATTTTATAACTAGTTGTTACCACGTGGTTCCACTAACCATGCATGTCGAGGATCTGTCTGTAGCCAATCCCTTTGAATGTGAATGTTGGAACAGGGCTCGGTGTGTGTCCAACTAGTTGTTCTTGCCTACGGCTACTAGTATTTGTTATTGCCTACGTCCTTTTGTGTAGTTTGGTCCAAGTTTAATGTGTTATCTTGTTAGATAATGTAATATGACTCGTCTATGCTCCGAACTCTATATATGAGCTAGTTTTCATCTGAAACTACTGGTACTCTGTTGAGAAATCATGAAATTTACTTATGGTGCTGCAAAGGCAAATATGCAAACAACTAAAAATAGAGCCGGTGCAGCAGGGGAAAACACTGTAGTAGAAAATGGTAGTACAGAACAGATAAAAATTGAAAGCAAGCATCGATCCATTTTGAGACAGATTCAGCGAGTATTGGGAAGGAGATAATCTGTAGACACGTGGTGAAATGCACAAACGAAAAGATCCCAAAAATCTACAGCACGGAAAAACCAAGATCGGGGAAATCAAGTTCGAGCAGAACATGGGAAATCAATCAAGATCCGCATTGCTGTGCATGGCTCGGTCATCTAACTTCTCTTGCTTCTATGCTCTTCTTTCTCTGGCTAGCGCTGGTGCACAAGGAGGGAGCGAGGCAAGCAGCAAGGATTTAGGGGTTTGGTGCCAAGTCGGTATGCGAGGGGTTGAGGGATCCATCGTATGATTTGTTACCGATCGAAACAACACTAAGATTTATTTTGCTGGCACATATGGGTACCTAGGTGATTCCCCGCGTGTTGCTGCGGGATTTAAGAGAGTATTTTATAAACTATGAACCAATGGAGTGATTGATTGAGATGGTACAATTTCATGACAATTATGCTACATATTGGAATGGTTTCTAAGTGTTTGTTAATTATAAAAAAATTGAGAAAACAATGAAATAATATCTGATATGGTTTAGCAATTTTGATCTATTGAGATTAGCAAGCTTTTCCTTGGATCAATATCAAAGTTCATTCACCCAAACATCAAGCCATCTTTGGCATAAGGTGTGCTCCCAGAGTAAGCAGCTTGAAGACCCTCGAGTATGCACTCATATATCAGGACATCACTGAATCTATATCGATGGTATGTTGAACTAAACATCGTTTGCCAGAAGGCCTGGCAAAAACATGCCTAGTACATGGGAAAAACTTTGCAGCGTCAATCCTCTTACTTCATCAGTCACAACAATTCTAATACTTAGTACAACATAATGCTAAGACTGAATGCATGCTAGCTTCTGCTGTTTTGGGTTCACAGGAGACAACAGCAAGCATCACAGTACTGTTCTGATATTTTTAGCTTCTAAGAGGATATATAAACTGAACCAATGCTCCCGGCCGAACAATCAAGGCGCAGACTTCAATGCCAAGCACAAAAAAAAATGGTGTATGATGAATTCACATAACCTCTATGATGATAATGGTGATACTCAAATCATCCCATTGCGTTCTTATTAATCTTGATGAGCTTGTGCACAACACCTTTTCTTTCACCAATCAGCAGCAGCACTGAGCAAGCATGGTGAAGCACTGAAGCCGAACTTGCAGCAAGTAGATAAATAGAGAAAATTAGAGTGACCATGTAGAAGTGTCATTGCTTCAAAAATGAAATTCATGAGTGACCATGTATAAGTGTCATTGCTTCAAAAATGAAATTCATGTCTGAATATTCCTACATTAGGCAAGGATAGTAATATGAATTTTCCTGCTTCCTATTTGTTTCTTTCAGATATATGGCCACTTGCACAACACCTTTTCTTTCACCAATCAGCAGCAGCACTGAGCAAGCATGGTGAAGCGCTGAAGCCGAACTTGCAGCAAGTAGATTAATAGAGAAAATTAGAGAGACCATGTAGAAGTGTCATGTGCTTCAAAAATGAAATTAATGTCCGAACATTCCTACATTAGGCAAGGATAGTAACCTGAATTTCCCATGTAATCTGAATTTTCCTGCTTCCTATTTGCTTCTTTCAGATATATGGCCACTTACTTTCTTGTTTAGCTGCAAATCTTAACTTAGCTATTTAGTCAGTAATTGAAACAGCTGCAGAGGGAAATCATCAAACACATGTTGTGTATCCTCCGTGAATGAGGCATTGGTGGGCAGCAGAAGATGGAATTGGAGCCGCAGGCCGGGAGCACATTTCACTTCATGGGGCCAACGTTTATCACTTGCTCCCCAACTTGCTGGATGTCATCCGTTCGCGCGTTTGCTTCTACTCCACACTTCATCTTTCGTGGAGATGGGTGTCCGCGGGAGGGGTCGGCGCGTCGAGCGGATTGGGCCTGGAGGGCGAGCTTGCGGCAGCGGCGCTGCTGGTCCGAGATGGCCGGAAGTTTGTACGGGCGGCGGCGCCTTCCCCCGTCGTGGACCTGGGGGGCTTTGAGCGCCGAGTCGGGGGAGGAGGCACGGGCCGGGGCAGTTTTATGGGGACGCGGCGGTGGGAAGGAGAGGCGGTGTGGAATCGAGGGGGCAGAGAAGGTGAGGCGGCGTGGAGGCGAGGGGACGGCGGCGACGCGAGTGGAGAAGGCAGGGAGGCTGGGGGCGCGGTGGGCGGCATGGAGGCGAGGGGGCGGCGGCGGCGCGGGTGGAGAAGGCAGGAGGCCGGGGGCGTGGTGGGGGTTGAATTGATGATGCGATGATGTCAGCGGACGACGTGGGTAGCTGTGGATGGAGCGAAATAGGGGTGGGAGTGGGTACTAAAAATATAGTTGTTATAGATTTATATTTCAATTTAGGGTTATTTTCATAATGGCAGTGTTGGGTAATTTAAAGAAAAATACATCCAATGGCTATTATTAATAATAGTACTTGATTGATGTCTAGATGTTTCTGATTATTACGATAATTTCTTAGATTTATCTTTTATTTTAGCACATATGGTGAAGATTAATGTGGAGCATTTAAAAGGAGCCTCCAATTAGTAATAATATGATTGCAGAGCAGCATAGGATGTTTCAACTGGACAAAAGGTCTTCAAGAGAACTTTTATTTTACAACTGGTGAATGTTTGTGCTTCAATCTTAATTACATAGTAAGCATGTCAATGATCTGTTTGAAGCCAATCCCTTTGAAAGTTTGAATCTACACGTACCAACTGGGCGGGCCGATAACCACCAAATACTTGCCCATTCTCCTAACCTTCAAAGAGGTCAAGGACAAGATTCTCTATGTCTTCAGGAATGTATTTTACGTGCTTAATACGAAAATCAAAACAAAACCTTAGATATGTACGATAAGCCATAATAACCTGATTCAGTATAATTATCCGCAAGTGCTGCCTAAGTTCAGGGTTAGGGATTTTCCATGTCGTTTGAACCCTGCTTATCTTCCCGAATGCCGAGTTGAAGTTCTTCAAGCCTTCTTTTACTTCTTTCACACGGTGTGCAACTTTTAAGTGAAAGAGAGTTGGAAACCATGTGGCTCGAAGGTAAGCTGTTGCATACTCCTCCACCACTAGGACTAGCTTTTCATGGGTCTGATTGCACCTCAAGGACATTCTGAGAACCGAAGAACGTGAGTGTTCAAGCACATACATTGCATTATTCATCAGGAAGATATAACGCAAGGGTTCGTCCTTGTAAACTTCAGATTTCTCCACAATCCTCAACTGCAGATGAGAAAGCAGCCTGAGCACATAGTGTTTCCAGGGTTCCATAGCAATTCTTTCTATGCCATCTTCCTCCTCCTCCTCATGGGGTAAAATAATATTAATTGAGTTATTGTACTCGGCAAGTACGGTGGTGAAGCCCATGACCACTTGTGTCAATGAAAGGATATTTCCATCAAGTGCAGTTTTTTCATCAAGATCGTGATTGAACCGTAAACTCAAGAAATCCAGCAGTAGACCACGTGCTGCTTCCCCAAGCATGCCGAGAAGCTTGCTGGCCTCCTGACTGATCATGTCCTTGGCATCACCAAACAACAGGTCTTGTAGGCTTGGTTGAAGCTTTGCAAGTTCCTCGTACATTTCTAAGATTAAGGGTACTTTTTCATAGTTCTGATCCTTCGCTTGCGCTATTGCACTTCCAACTGCAAGCAGTTGCTGAGTACAACGTGTGGTGGCTCTGGTGAAACAATCCTGTTCAACCATGCTGTTGCGCCCAAAAATATGAGCACAAGTGTGGCGCTCCTTATGAAGTACTGTGCCAACAAATATTTTGAGTCCTTGGATCCACAGTTTCACTTTGTGATTATCCAGCTGCATGTTGCATCCATCTTCAGCAGTAGCTGCCTCATGTTCACTTTGAACACCGAGCAGACAAAGGCACTGCACTAATGTGTTGTGACGGGTTTCACTATAGACATGGCAAAGACTTGGGGCATGGCCAGCAAGGATAATGAGTTCAGCAATCTCCTTAAGCAGGATGGAAGCTTCAGGGTCAATGAGATACAGGTATACTCTTTCCATGGGCACAAAATTTCTAGTAAGCCCACTACAATATGTCCGGCTGTCATCAGTAGTTGCGGCGAATGAGGACATGCTAAGAGCTTCCAAGTTGGGGAATGATGAGAACGAGAAGGATCGAGCAGGAAGGGCAATGCTGTCACGTGGAGATGCTTGAATACTGTCAGGGGGGAGAAAATATGTGCCTGAAATAAGAACTTGGTGGAACTCATCTTCAAGATGCACCATTGCTCCCTGCAGGAAAAATAAATAATGGTTAGATTGATACTTTCTTCATAAGCAATAATTTATTGAATAGATGGTCGAATCTAACACAGCATACTTATATTCAAGCAAGCTTTCATATTAATACTCCTACTCTAAAATATAAGTCCTTGGACTGGCATTTTCCACAAAATACGTCATTCAAATAAAGAATGGCAACTTTCGAGAGTGAACAAAAATTGTAAGCCAGAAGCCACTAGAACAAGATATTCACTTATGTCTGAGCTTATAATGTCATTGGTAAGAATAATCCTAATTATCGATGAAAAGAACCGATACTAAAAGTAAGCGTAGAGTCACAGAGCTTACTAGGCATGCTCTGTGTTTGAGGAATTTCCATATGAACATTTAGGAGAAGATTTTCATGAAATGCCCAAGTTTAATTATTAACAACTTGTAGCTCGGTATAAGTTCTAGAACCCTAGACGTGATCAAACACCACACCCAATCAGGGGGGTGAGCTTTCATATATATAGCCAATGTGGCTTGTATTACAAGGAAACTATCCTAGTACAAATCAATCACAATTAGCTATACATAGCAACTACAATCAGCTATATATGTCAGGCACTATACATTTCCTAATACCCGCCCGCAGTCGCAGCGGGAGGAGAACGAACGCAAAGACTGGACCGAAACTCCGTAAAGAGCTGTACAGGGAGGCCCTTGGTGAAGATGTCAGCGAACTGATGAGCGGAGGGAACATGAAGAACCCGGACCTGTCCAAGCGCCACCTTCCCGTGAACGAAATGAATGTCGATCTCGATGTGCTTCGTGCGACGGTGGTGGACAGGGTTGGCCGTCATGTAGACGGCGCTAACGTTGTCACAATAGACAACGGTGGCGGAAGCGAGGGGAACATGAAGCTCCTGAAGAAGCTGGCGACGTGAGCGACCGCACGGTACTCAGCCTCGGCGCTGGACCTGGACACCGTGGTCTGGCGCTTCGAAGACCACGAGATCAGGTTGTCGCCGAGGAACACGCAGAAGCCGGAAGTCGAGCGTCGAGAGTCCGGACAGCCGGCCCAGTCCGCGTCGGAGTAGCCGGTCAGACTGTCGACGGGGCCGGTGCCTATGTGGAGGCCGGAGGAGAGCGTGCCCTTCACGTAGCGCAGTATGCGCTTGACCAAAGCGAGATGAGGCTCGCGAGGGTCGTGCATGAAGAGGCACACCTGCTGGACGGCGTACGCCAAGTCGGGGCGAGTCATGGTGAGGTACTGAAGAGCACCCACCAGACTCCTGTAGTCGGAGCTGTCTGAAGCAGACAGCGGAGCACCGTCCGAAGCCGAGAGCTTGGCCTGAGTGTCCACTGGAGTCGCCATAGAGTGACACTCAGCCATGCCGGCACGCTGGAGAAGATCCGCGGCGTACTGTCGCTAAGACAGGAACAGGCCGTCAGACGAACGCGTGACGGAGATGCCGAGGAAGTGGTGCAGGTCGCCGAGGTCGGTCATGGCGAACTCAGAGGCGAGTTTGGCCATGATCTGCTGAAGCAGTGTCGAGGACGAGGCGGTGGGGATGATGTCGTCGACGTAGAGTAGCAGGTAGGCTGTGCTCGCGCCCTCTTTGAGGACAAAGAGGGACGTGTCGGAGGCCGAGGCGACGAAACCGAGCTGGCGGATGAAGGAGGCGAACCGCTGGTACCACGCCCGCGGTGCCTGCTTCAGCCCATACAAGGACTTCTGCAGGTGGCATACGTAGTCGGGGTGGGCGGGGTCGACGAAACCAGGCGGCTGCTGGCAGTAGACCGTCTCGTCGAGGTGGCTGTGAAGAAAAGCGTTCTTCACGTCCAGCTGGTGGATGGGCCAGGCACAAGAAGTAGCAATGCTGAGAACAGCCCGGATGGTTGCCGGTTTGACCACCGGGCTGAATGTCTCGTCGTAGTCGATCCCGTGCCGCTGGGAGAAGCCGCGAACGACCCAGCGTGCCTTGTGCCGAGCAAGAGTACCGTCAGAGTGGTACTTATGCTTGAAGATCCATTTCCCGGAGACGACGTTGGCACCAGGCGGTCGCGGAACAACAAGACGCCAGGTGCCATTGTCGATGAGGGCCTGGAACTCATCAGCCATGGCGGCCCGCCAATTCGGATCGGCGAGCCCGCTGCGGTAGTTCGCCGGGAGTGGCGACGGCGGCCATCCCCTTGTACTGCACGCGCGGGATGACACCGGACTGTGTACGGGTCACAAGTCCAGAGGGCTCCGGAGCGGCTGGCACAGGGGCAGGCACAGGTGGCGCAGGAGGAGGTGCCGGTGCGCGCGGTCGGCGAGAGTAGACCAGCAGCGGCGGTGCTGAAGGCGACGCGGGGGTTCCGGACGGGGGCGCGGGGCCAGACCCGCCCGGAGGAACAGGTCCTGACGGGGGCACAAGACCACGCCCGCCCAGACCTGCTGGCTCAGAGGAGAGGGGCGGCTGCTCGACGTTTGAGGAGAACGGAGCGACCACAGGCGCCGAAGGCGGAGGACGAGCTGCATGGTTAGTAGAGCAAGGCATAGTATCCACAGTATCGTCGGTCAGAAAATCAAGGGACGACGGGGGTGTAGCGGGAGAGGCGTCTGCAAAAGGAAAATGCGACTCGTCGAAAACGATGTGGCGCGATATGATGATGCGCCGGGTGGACAAATCGAGGCAGAGGTACCCCTTATGAGCTGTGGGATACCCAAGGAACACGCAGGCAGCGGAACGCGGGGCTAGCTTATGTGCGGAAGTCGCCTGGAGATTGGGATAGCAGAGGCACCCAAAAACCCGCAGATGATCATAGCTAGGTGGCTCGCTGTAGAGGCGTGTGTATGGGATTTCATTGTGAATAGCGGACGAGGGGCGCCTGTTAAGTAAATAGCAGGCGGCGGCAAGTGCTTCGGCCCAGTAGGACGCTGGCATGGACGCATGGATCAAAAGAGTGCGCACGGAGTTATTGAGCGTGCGGAGAACACGCTCAGCCTTGCCGTTCTGTGCGGAGGTGTACGGGCACGAGAGGCGTAACAGGGTGCCATGGGCCATCAGGAAAGTGGTCGTGGCAGTTTTGACGAACTCTGTGCCGTTGTGGCCTGAAAGCACTTGACGGGCAGACCAAACTGAGTGCGAACATAACCAACGAAATCAACAATGGTCTGGTAGACGTCAGACTTGCATCTGAGGGGGAATGTCCAGCAGAAGTGAGAAAATTCGTCCAAAATCACTAGGTAATAATTATAACCAGAGACGCTAGAAACTGGGGATGTCCAAACATCGCAATGAACAAGCTCAAAAGGTGCAGCAGTATGTGAGGTGGATAAAGTAAACGGCAGGCGAGCGTGTTTGCCAAGCTGACAGGAATGGCAAAGTGAACGGCCTGAATTATTACAAGATAATAAATTGTTTTTATTCAATCTAGCTACTGCTGCTGGAGCGGGGTGGCCGAGACGCTGGTGCCACAGGGTGCTGGAGGCCGCGACAAGTGCAGACGCGGTGGAAGTGGAAGCCTGCAAGGTGTACAGATCTCCGTCGCTATTGCAGCGAAGAATCACGCGCCCCGTCGGAATGTCCTTAACAGAAAAACCGAAAGCGTCAAACTCAATAGAACAGTGGTTGTCGCGGGTGAACTGACGAACAGAAAGTAAATTCTGAACTATGGAAGGAACGACAAGAACGTTATTGAGTGCAAAGGTGGACTCTGTGGTGGACAAGACGGAGTGACCGTAAGACGTGACTGGGATACTAGTACCATTGCCTACTAAAATAGAAGAAGTAGAGGTGGGCAGTAGTCTGAGGAGTATACCATCCGAGGACGTCATGTGGGAGGTGGCGCCGGAGTCCATGACCCAGGGGGAAGTCCCCTGGACCGACATCTGCTGGAGGGCCCCAACTAGCCCAGCCTGATCCCACGACTGGGGCTGGGCCGGAGGTGCGGCGTAGGGCCCGGGAGAGAACTGCAGAGGCGCGAAGGAATCCGCCCGCCGCGCCGAAGCCGCCGCTGCCGAATCCGCTGCTGCCGAAGCCGTTGCCGCCGCCTCCGCCGTTCCTGCGCCCGCCCTTCTTGGAGGACCGCCTCTGGCCGTCGCCCGGCGCCTGCGCCTGCTGCTGGTGCGGCGCCTGCTGCGGACCACGGCAACCGGAGGAGCCGCAGTGGGAAGCAGAGCCGGCGACGAGAGCAGTAGCGGCAGCGACCTTCTGGCTGTTCGCGAGGCGCAGCTCCTTCAGGCAGAGCTGGTCCCGCGCGTACTTGAGGGTGAGGCTGGTGCCGGCGATGTGGTCGGCGGTGCCGTCGTACTCCTTGTTCACCCTGCGAAGGAGGTTGAGGACGAGGGTCGGCTCGGAGACGGGGTGGCCGACGTCGCGGAGCTTGTCGGCGGTCGTCTTCACCCGGAGGCAGAAGTCGCCGACGGTGGAGTCGCCTTGAGTCATCAAGTGAAACTCGTGACTCAAGAAGATGGCCCGCTGCGCCTTGTTCGCCTGGAACAGGCCGTCAATGGCGGTCCAGAGCTCATTCGCCGTCTGCAGGGGGCCGTCCATGGCCATGTCGAGGACGGCCTCGGCGACCGAGCCGAGAATCCAGCTCCTGACACAGCAATCGGCCTGCTGCCAGGAGGGATCGTCGGTGCGCGGCGGGGTGGAGCCGACGACGTGGTCGAGGACGCCGAACTTGCCGCACATGGCGAGGAGGTGAGTACTCCACTTGGCGAAATTCCCGCCCTTGAGCTCCAGGGTGAGCGGAACGTGATGCTTCACGTTCACGGTGGCGAAGGGGTGGACGAAGAGATGCCCATTGCCGCCGAACCCTGGGGAGGACGAGCTGCTGTCGGAGGACAGGGTGGAGGAGTTGGTCGATTCCGTGCCGGGTGCCGACATGACGGCGCCTGGATGTAGTAGATGGAATCGAGCAGAGGGTGTAGGGCTGCGGCGGCCAGAACAGACGGCAGCAGCAGGGGGTAGGGAGGAGGAATCCCGCGGCCAGAGGTGGCGGCGGTGGTGGGGAGCGACTCATGAATCCTACCTGCTGTTCGTAGTTGTTAAGTTTTATCATGTGATAATGTTATTCATGTGTTAGCCTTCCCAACCTTTAATGAGTTGGTTTCTATCTTCATGGTTCTAGATTTACATGGCAAACCCCTACTTTAGACACACAAATCAAAAGAATAGTAGTGCTGGTGCTGGTGCTTGATTGTACTTTTTTTTTACTTCAAAGTCGATCCGATTCCCATCAAGTATATGCATGATTGAACTGCTTTGCCTCACTTGTATTTGTAGAGAGATAGGTTTGGGAAAACACCACACCCAATCAGGGGGGTGAGCTTTCATATATATAGCCAATGTGGCTTGTATTACAAGGAAACTATCCTAGTACAAATCAATCACAATTAGCTATACATAGCAACTACAATCAGCTATATATGTCAGGCGCTATACATTTCCTAATAGTGGAGATTAAACCAGAAGTGCAAACTACGACACAAGGATTATGTTCTGTAGTAACATGGAAACAGAAATTTAGATGGAGCTCGACGTGAATCCCCTTCTGTGCTATGTTTCCTTCAACAGCTCGTTGGCACAATCCAGTATCCAATCTGCCATACTTACGGAGTTATTACTGTAAAGCATACATAGCAACTTTCATCTTCTCCTTTAGCTTTTCCTATCGAGATTTCTCAATCAGTACTAGATTCAATGGAACAAAGAATTGTGAGTCAATCAGTTCCTTCTGTCATTGACACCCAAACTTTTCTTTTAACTCTTTTATGACAGAACAAATTTTCTCATTCATGCATATCTCACTGACTGAATACAACATGTTTTAGAACCCCAGATGCGATCGTCGTTTTGCTCTCTCTAAACCATACCACTAACTTTTTTATATATTGCCAGTAATAGTATCAACTGACAACCAAGGGAGAAACTGACAACAGGTCAACAGCATACAGATGCTACCGGGGTTAATTACCTGTAAGGCCATCTTGGCGCGCTGGCCACTGGAACCGCCGCCTGAGCTTAGGGTGATGAGCTCCCTGACTGCTGCTGTGAACTCAGGGGAATCGGAGACGCCGCCGCCCCCGGCGTCGAACCCGGCCCGTGTTCCCCATCTTTCGACGGCTTCCTCAGCAGCTTCCAACCTCCGGTAGATGAGCTCCTCCTGCTCAACGACAGGGCCCTCGAGGTCGCCAATTCCGGGCGAGCGCGCCGCCGCCATCCAGTTGCCGCAGTCTCTCGCTCTCACCGCGCAGCTCCGACGCGGTGGTTTTCTATACGCGTCGTCGTTTGGTGGATGCTACACTGCTACACAGGGGTGTCTTTCTTGGTTTGTTCTTTTTCTAGTGGTGAGTGGTGACTGGTGACCGCGGGTCAACGCCCGTGGACTTGTCGCTATGACATTTCTCCATCTGAATTCATGGATGCTTCCCATGCTTGAGTATATTGCCCGCTATGTGTATTTTCCTAATGTGATCTTCCCTTTCCCTCTGCTTTCTATCTTTCGGTATTAGATCGATTTTCGAAATCATGAATTGATCTTTTCTTGAGAGTTTTACCTGTATGCCATTAATAAAGTTGTCGGTTACCTGTGTGCCACTAAAAAGTTCGTAGACACCTGTATGCCATCGACCGAACTTTTTTTTACCTCCACGCCATTCCGTCCATAGTCTGTTAGACTGTTGCATCTGACATGTGGGCCCCACGTAGTAAAAAGACCATTTTACCCCTGTGTCTTTACATCTCCCTGCGACTGACACATGGGACCCACTTGTCATATTCTTCTTCCTCCTCTCATCTTCTCAGGTGCAGGTGCCGCCGGCGAGCTCCGCCTGGCGCGCCGCCGCGGGCTGGCTCCACCGTGGCCGGCCACCGCGGCCGGAGCTCCGCGCCTCCGTCTCGCGCGCCGCCGCTGCCGGAGCGCCGCCGCGACCGGAGCTCTGCCTCGCGCGCCGCCGCGGCCGGTGCTCCGCCTCGCGCGCCGCCGCGCGCGTCGCCGCGGCCGGAGCTCCGCCTTGCGCGCCGCGCGGCCGAGCGTCGCCTCGCGCGCCGCCGCGGCCGGAGCTCGCCGGGGAGAAGGGGAGGAGCTCGCCGGGAGAAGGAGAAGGGGAGGAGGAAGAAGACTGGTGGGGCCCACAGGGGGTAAAATGGTCATTTCACCCTCCAGTTTGACACCGTTAGCTCACAAAGTGGACGGAATGGCACACAGGTAATCGAAAGTTCGGTCGATGGCATACAGGTGTCTACGAACTTTTTAGTGACACACAGGTAACCAGCAACTTTCTTAATGGTATACAGGTAAAAGCCTCTCTTTTCTTTAACATGTGCCAAACTTTTTTCCCTGCCATTCCAATTGATGTTAGCCTGTAAGGAGTATCATAGATAGGTTGTACCCAAGTTTACCTTGATTTCAAATCTGGTTGTTGCAGCGTCGATGAGTTTAGACTTTTGGTATGCATTGTCTATACTTTACAGCTACAAAAATATTATAGCTAAACGATCTTATAGTGATGCTCATGTGCATACAAACACTGCTATACGGTGTTGTATGCCATGGTGACTGGTGAGGTACAACATTTAATTAATTGGCACTATCCTTCTTGGAGGAACAAGTGGAGGCATTAGCATCAGCTATAGAGCTGCTCCTCATTACGATCAATTGTAGCTACACTATATTGTATTGCTCCTTGTAGCGGCCCAAGATACCATGAACAGCCTTTGGCAAAATCCATGGTGCATGGCATTGCTATACCCATAATCGGAGCTGGATGGTAACACTCCACCGCACAATTGTAGGTGACTTGGAGAGCTAACGATAACACTAATACCCATAGTAAGTGGTTGCAACGATGTTCAAAAAGTATTCCTTCCTGTCTAAAAAAATCATTTTAAGTTTATCTTATATCAAACTTTTCTAAGTTTGACCAAATTTATAAAAAAAATATTACTAAGATTTAGGATAACAAATAAACATTATTAGATTTATTGTGTACATAATTTATAATCTAATTACTAAATCTAAAAATATTTGACTTAAAATAAAATTAGAACAATTTATTTTTAGAACGGCAAGAGTAGTGTCCTTTACAGCTACCACATGGCTCTTCATAGTCGAAGTCAACATCTATAACGCTACTACAAAGGGGTTAAATACAATTATTTTTCATATGTGCATAGAAACTTTCCCCAATAATTAAAAGCACAAACTAGCTTATTTTGGTTCACCGCTAATCAATTTCAAAAAATTATAATTGTATTTTTTGTTAGAAAAATGCCAGGTAGGATAAAAAAAGGCGTTAGATATAACCGCATGTTCGTTTGGATTGTTTCCAGCGAACCAACAATATTTTTTTCTCAGCGAAAACCAGCACCAACCACCAGACAACCAACCAGCCGTGTTTTTCTATCGGTAAAAACCAGCACCATCAACCGGCCACCACGAACGAACAGGGCGAACGTTTGCTTGCTGCCAAATCCCAATTTGTCGAACACGCAAACGCAGCCAAGTACTTCACCTCTAATCCTCGACCTCTTTCCCGGAGAGAGAGAAGAAAGCGGCGCTGCTGATCCACCGCGGCGGCGCTTCTCCCTGCATCTGGGTAAGCTGATCGAGCGCCTCCCTCCTCCTCTCTCATCTGGGTATGATCAGATGGCGCCCTTCCTCACTCCCTCCTCTGGTGCCACCAAATCCGCGCACTGCCTTACTCGATCATCCTCTTGTGGGAGCAGATCGGCGGACCGCCGGCCTTCCCCGCCGCCTCCGACCGCTGCTCTTCCCCACCAACTCCGATCGCCACCCTTCACCAGCACCTCGATGTAATCGATTGCCAACGAATTGCATGCATCTAGGGTTAGGGTAGAACGGATTGGATGGAGAGACTGGGCGTGTATTTGTACGGGATTGGGTGTTCGATGAAGTCTTATGTCCTCTTGGGGTGTTTTGTTATACTCTGAACTGAAGCCTCTTTCCTTGCCCTACTTGTACTGCTGGAAGTGCGGATCCATCTGGAATTGGATCTATCGTTCCTCCTGTTGGTGAGAAGGCTCTAGCTTGCTTGGATTGATTCTTCTTCTCCAATCTGTGGCTGTGAGCGGAGATGAACTGCGAGACATATCAGCTGAAGGAACTGGTCCGATTCTGATCCCAAGCCCTGCCTTGATTTCTCTATGGTTCTTTTGGTTCCTTTTCTATCGCTGATTTTGATGATTCTTTTTTATTTTTTGCTTTTTGCTGATCTTTTGTGCTGCAGGAGCTGGAATCAACGGAGATCAGGGATGTGCTACAATGTGAGTCTACTGAGTTTAGTTGCTCATCATTTCCATCCTCGTTTCTTCATTAAAAGGGTCCTGTTATTTGGCTCTACTGATGGCTTTCTAGTGAAACAACACTGAAGCCTAATGTACTGGACCCATTCACATTTTATTAGTTGTTTTGGGCTCGGTAATTTGTGGAATTGAGTAATTGGAAATCATGATGAAGATTAACTTAATGGAGTAATAGGCTGAAATCTCCTAGGTCCCCCCCCCCCCCTCCCCCCAATGGAAAAATAAATGGTGTATGGATTTATGATGGTCAAAGCTCAACAAGAATTGGATATGCAAATAGGGAAGTAAGGACTGCAAGTATCTGCAGTGGATCATACTACGACACTATTGCTTATGTTGGTTCCAGAGTCCTTGGTGTTGTGAGAACTCTATGTGCTTGGGCTCCTTCCATTCTACAGATAGTTAAATTCTATATTTGGGCCTCATTATTAAGTCTCCAGGGCTCTGGTCATTCATCACTTGACTTAAGATTTCTCAGGGGATGCCTCTCTTTCTTCACTTTGGGTCCTGCTGTTAGTATAAGATATTTATGTGTCTTCTCTATACTACATAGTGCCTGCTAATGGATATGTTAAATATGACTATGCTGCAGGCATTTTGCACACCATATTCTTCCATAGAACCCTCAGCCTCGTTCGCCCCAAAGATGTTGACTGTTGTTTCCTTGAGATCACTTATGTGAGTATTCGCCTTCACTAAGATCTGGGCTTATTTCATTTTCTCAAGGAATGTGGTGCTCTTGGGATGTTTAATGCTTTTACTTTTCAGTCTCTGAGATGCAACTTTCACCATTAGTTATTTCACAATATATGAGTACAGGCCAGATTTTTTCTCCTAGTGAAATGTAATCAGATATTCTTCATGTTGTGACTCTAAAATAATTAAAAAGGCATAATTTTTTCACAGATCTCATAGTTCAGTACTCCCTCCGTTTCAAATTATAAGTCGTTTTGGCTTTTCTAAATTCATAGAGATTATTATTCATCTAGACATACACTATATCTAAATACATAGCAAAAACTATGCACCTAGAAAAGCCAAAACGACCTACAAATAGAAACGGAGGGAGTACTTGATTGTATATTTTCTAATGTTAGCGAGTTACAAGAATATCTGACCTGGCATTTCACATGTTCTATGGTTGGGAACCGAAGTACAAGAATGCATGTTTTCTTCTGTTTCTTAGTATTTCTATGGCCAATCTAATCGGTTGTGTCGTCATAATGTTTCAGTTACCAGAGACTCCGAACCATGTTCATTATTACTGCTAGTAACACTGAGCCTACTTTTTGGTAAACCAGAGTCAAAATATGAGCTAACTGATGTCAGTGTGTAGCTCTGAAATTAAGAGTTTAGGTATGATACTGTATTTAAAAATCAATAGGGACAAGTGATCAACCATTCATAAATGCCGCACCCCCCCCCCGGCGGGAAAAATAAATGCTGTATGGATTTATGATGGTCAAAGCTCAACAAGAATTGGATATGCAAATAGGGAAGTAAGGACTGCAAGTATCTGCAGTGGATCATACTACGACACTATTGCTTATGTTGGTTCCAGAGTCCTTGGTGTTGTGAGAACTCTATGTGCTTGGGCTCCTTCCATTCTACAGATAGTTAAATTCTATATTTGGGCCTCATTATTAAGTCTCCAGGGCTCTGGTCATTCATCACTTGACTTAAGATTTCTCAGGGGATGCCTCTCTTTCTTCACTTTGGGTCCTGCTGTTAGTATAAGATATTTATGTGTCTTCTCTATACTACATAGTGCCTGCTAATGGATATGTTAAATATGACTATGCTGCAGGCATTTTGCACACCATATTCTTCCATAGAACCCTCAGCCTCGTTCGCCCCAAAGATGTTGACTGTTGTTTCCTTGAGATCACTTATGTGAGTATTCGCCTTCACTAAGATCTGGGCTTATGATGTTTAATGCTTTTACTTTTCAGTCTCTGAGATGCAACTTTCACCATTAGTTATTTCACAATATATGAGTACAGGCCAGATTTTTTCTCCTAGTGAAATGTAATCAGATATTCTTCATGTTGTGACTCTAAAATAATTAAAAAGGCATAATTTTTTCACAGATCTCATAGTTCAGTACTCCCTCCGTTTCAAATTATAAGTCGTTTTGGCTTTTCTAAATTCATAGAGATTATTATTCATCTAGACATACACTATATCTAAATACATAGCAAAAACTATGCACCTAGAAAAGCCAAAACGACCTACAAATAGAAACGGAGGGAGTACTTGATTGTATATTTTCTAATGTTAGCGAGTTACAAGAATATCTGACCTGGCATTTCACATGTTCTATGGTTGGGAACCGAAGTACAAGAATGCATGTTTTCTTCTGTTTCTTAGTATTTCTATGGCCAATCTAATCGGTTGTGTCGTCATAATGTTTCAGTTACCAGAGACTCCGAACCATGTTCATTATTACTGCTAGTAACACTGAGCCTACTTTTTGGTAAACCAGAGTCAAAATATGAGCTAACTGATGTCAGTGTGTAGCTCTGAAATTAAGAGTTTAGGTATGATACTGTATTTAAAAATCAATAGGGAAAAGTGACCAGCCATTCATAAATGCCGCAGAGAGCAAGTTCATGTTTTGTGTGTTAGATAGAAATCTAGATCTTTTAAATTTAGGTTTCACTGTGTAACATTTGAACAAGCGTTTGAGCAAGTATCTGTTTCTCTGTATCCATTCCCAACCTAATCATGTTGCCAGAATCCTCCAGATGTATTGTTCAAATGTCACCTTGCATGTTTTGCTGCTTTTTTTTGTCTAGTAACTTTTAAAATTATGATTGCATGTTTATTTCCATTTTTTCTGCTGCTGCTGCTCACTTTCATGTTTTGGTCTGTTTAGGTACAATGTGGTCTACCAGAACTAGAAAAGGAAGTTGATGAAAAGATAGATCAGTTCATTGCTTGGGTGGAGAAGCACCCGAATCGCAGAAGCCAGGTCTGAATGTCTACCACTAGTCATTTTGACATTGTTATGCACTTTACTTTCTTTGCTGCTGAACTATATTACTTTCTTCTGATTAAATTTATTGTTTGAACTGAACATCTCAGGTGTGCATCTCTTTTTTCGACGAGAAAAGCAAAAACCCAGGTTGGTTTGTCAACAAAACAGAGCGCATTTATTGGGAACAATGGTTCATCAATTTACATGTCATGAGCCCAAAAAGATACAGCAAATCAAACAGCTCCAAAGGGCTTACAAACATTGGAGGTAATTGGCTCAACTAAGTGTTCACGGCCTTCATGATACCTGTAGTCGTAAGGAATGTAGCACTTAACATCTTATGCAATATGCTCATAGGGAATGCGTTGGAGGAGACTAGCTCAAGGCGCGCTGCATTGGAGTCATCACTTAATGAAGTGCTGTTCCAGATCATAAACTTCGCCAATGAGAAAAAAGACCACATTCCTGCCATCCCTGACAGAATTTTCAATCACGAGATCATGATCCCAAGGTGAGTGCTGTACATTTGATATCGATTGACCTGTGATAAGGCCTATCCTTAGTTGGCCCAAGCAATTTTTTGTTGAGATTCTCTACAAATATCTGGATCTCCAGGTGACCCCTTTTCCTTGGACGTGTTGACAGCTCCTCGGATTCTGTATTTGGATGGAACACCGACGTCATTCGCAGAGTGCTGAATAGTGGGCACCCGTACTCACTTTAGCTGAAGAGGACTGGTGCCACCATCGTGTGTGGAAAACTATGTACATAATCGTGTGTGCTGCCAGGAGTATGTTTCGTGTAAATATCTGTCCTTGTAAATATTATTGCCTTCATTCTGAACAGTGTTCCTGTTACACAACCCGATGCTCAATGTATCTAGTATTCGAGTATCTACTCAAGTTAACTATGGCATGTGGATTTATTAGAACTAAATGTAGTGACCTGATCTATTGTTTTCATTGTGTGCTCCGAAATGTGGAGGTTACAAATGTTATATGCACGAACTTTTTGAGTACCCATACAAAGTTTCAGGCTGGCGCCTCGCCTGCCATATAGTTTCCATAAAGAAAAGGTTTGCGAACGTGCTTCTTCAAAAATATTGTCTTTGCTCATTGTGTTCGTTAACTATGACTAAAGCAGTCAAACCAAACCATAAACACGCGAGAAAATAAAACCTGCTTAGTTGCGGAAGAATGCTCACTTGTTTGTCGCCCAAAGCGTGCGCCTCGTGGGCTGTGGTCGTGCCATGGGCTGTAGTCGGTTCTCTGGCCCAAACGAATGATCTACGTGATAGGCCAACCAGTTCTGGACCGTGGGCTGCTCGATCTAGCCCTATGAAATCAAAAGGACCCAGACCAGTCGGGTAAAAATATGAGTAAAATGCACCCCAGGCCCCTTAACTTGTCGAGCTGTGTCATCCAGGTCCACCAACTTTGAAAACACATTTCTAGGTCCCCAAACTTGCTAATCGTGTCCAATAGGTCCAAATCTTGATTAATCGTGCTAATTTATTCTAATCCCTCTTATCATCCTATTCTAATCCCGCGGCGGGCGGTGGCGCGGGCGACGACGGCGAGCGCGGCCGGCCGCAGGCAGGCGAGCGTGGGCGGCGGCGGCTAGCGCGGGCTACAGAGTACGCGAGGCCGGGTGCAGAGGCGGGCTTCCACCCGCGGCGGTGGCTCCTCCCGCGGCACAGTGGCCAGGCGGCGAGGAGGCGGCGGGCGGGGTGGGGCGTGGCGGCGGCGGGGCGGACGGCCAGCAGGACGACGCGGCGGCGACCACGGCGGTGGGACGACGCGGTGGCTCGGCGGTAGGGCAGCGCGACGCCGGCGGCCTCCTCTCTCCTGCTCCAGCGGCTCCCCTCCCCATCTCGTCGCTGCTGCGGGCCGCGGCGGCCGGCCC
>OAMR01000175.1:1271529-1302975 GCA_900205405.1 Echinochloa crus-galli | reverse complement strand
GACGGCGGCGCCGACGTGCCCGGGGACGAGACGACCGTGGAGGAGCCGGCCGCCCTGCTCCCGCTCGGCGTCGCGGTCGAGGTGTGAGGAGGCAGCGGTGGGCAAGCTCGAGGCGGCGGCGGCGGAACTCCTCGCGTGCTGGCGCTGCTGGGGAAGGCCGGGCCTGATGCGCCGATCACCGACGGGACGCCGCGGGCGGGCAAGAAGGCACGGTGGCTGGTCAACGAGATCCACCGCCGCGGTGTTATTTCCTCCAATTAGCAAGTACCAATGGATTGAGTGGTGATTTGGATCTATTTGACACGATTAGCAAGTTTGGGGACCTAGAAATGCTTTTTCAAAGTTGGTGGACCTGGATGACACAGCTCGACAAGTTAAGGGGCCTGGGGTGCATTTTACTCTAAAAATATCTATATTTTAAATAGCGCGCTATGAAAAATAGCGTCAGCTATTTCTGGGCGCTATTGGACGCTATAGCGGCGCTATAGCGCCGCTATGGCCGCGCTAGAGCGGCAGCTATGCACCGTAGCGCCATGCTGCTGCTGCCGCTATAGCGCCGCTATGGCCGCGCTAGAGCGGCAGCTATGCACCGTAGCGCCATGCTGCTGCTGCCGCTATAGCGCCGCTATGGCCGCGCTAGAGCGGCAGCTATGCACCGTAGCGCCATGCTGCTGCTGCCGCTATAGCGCCGCTATGGCCGCGCTAGAGCGGCAGCTATGCACCGTAGCGCCATGCTGCTGCTGCCGCTATAGCGCCGCTATGGCCGCGCTAGAGCGGCAGCTATGCACCGTAGCGCCATGCTGCTGCTGCCGCTATAGCGCCGCTATGGCCGCGCTAGAGCGGCAGCTATGCACCGTAGCGCCATGCTGCTGCTGCCGCTATAGCGCCGCTATGGCCGCGCTAGAGCGGCAGCTATGCACCGTAGCGCCATGCTGCTGCTGCCGCTATAGCGCCGCTATGGCCGCGCTAGAGCGGCAGCTATGCACCGTAGCGCCATGCTGCTGCTGCCGCTATAGCGCCGCTATGGCCGCGCTAGAGCGGCAGCTATGCACCGTAGCGCCATGCTGCTGCTGCCGCTATAGCGCCGCTATGGCCGCGCTAGAGCGGCAGCTATGCACCGTAGCGCCATGCTGCTGCTGCCGCTATAGCGCCGCTATGGCCGCGCTAGAGCGGCAGCTATGCACCGTAGCGCCATGCTGCTGCTGCCGCTATAGCGCCGCTATGGCCGCGCTAGAGCGGCAGCTATGCACCGTAGCGCCATGCTGCTGCTGCCGCTATAGCGCCGCTATGGCCGCGCTAGAGCGGCAGCTATGCACCGTAGCGCCATGCTGCTGCTGCCGCTATAGCGCCGCTATGGCCGCGCTAGAGCGGCAGCTATGCACCGTAGCGCCATGCTGCTGCTGCCGCTATAGCGCCGCTATGGCCGCGCTAGAGCGGCAGCTATGCACCGTAGCGCCATGCTGCTGCTGCCGCTATAGCGCCGCTATGGCCGCGCTAGAGCGGCAGCTATGCACCGTAGCGCCATGCTGCTGCTGCCGCTATAGCGCCGCTATGGCCGCGCTAGAGCGGCAGCTATGCACCGTAGCGCCATGCTGCTGCTGCCGCTATAGCGCCGCTATGGCCGCGCTAGAGCGGCAGCTATGCACCGTAGCGCCATGCTGCTGCTGCCGCTATAGCGCCGCTATGGCCGCGCTAGAGCGGCAGCTATGCACCGTAGCGCCATGCTGCTGCTGCCGCTATAGCGCCGCTATGGCCGCGCTAGAGCGGCAGCTATGCACCGTAGCGCCATGCTGCTGCTGCCGCTATAGCGCCGCTATGGCCGCGCTAGAGCGGCAGCTATGCACCGTAGCGCCATGCTGCTGCTGCCGCTATAGCGCCGCTATGGCCGCGCTAGAGCGGCAGCTATGCACCGTAGCGCCATGCTGCTGCTGCCGCTATAGCGCCGCTATGGCCGCGCTAGAGCGGCAGCTATGCACCGTAGCGCCATGCTGCTGCTGCCGCTATAGCGCCGCTATGGCCGCGCTAGAGCGGCAGCTATGCACCGTAGCGCCATGCTGCTGCTGCCGCTATAGCGCCGCTATGGCCGCGCTAGAGCGGCAGCTATGCACCGTAGCGCCATGCTGCTGCTGCCGCTATAGCGCCGCTATGGCCGCGCTAGAGCGGCAGCTATGCACCGTAGCGCCATGCTGCTGCTGCCGCTATAGCGCCGCTATGGCCGCGCTAGAGCGGCAGCTATGCACCGTAGCGCCATGCTGCTGCTGCCGCTATAGCGCCGCTATGGCCGCGCTAGAGCGGCAGCTATGCACCGTAGCGCCATGCTGCTGCTGCCGCTATAGCGCCGCTATGGCCGCGCTAGAGCGGCAGCTATGCACCGTAGCGCCATGCTGCTGCTGCCGCTATAGCGCCGCTATGGCCGCGCTAGAGCGGCAGCTATGCACCGTAGCGCCATGCTGCTGCTGCCGCTATAGCGCCGCTATGGCCGCGCTAGAGCGGCAGCTATGCACCGTAGCGCCATGCTGCTGCTGCCGCTATAGCGCCGCTATGGCCGCGCTAGAGCGGCAGCTATGCACCGTAGCGCCATGCTGCTGCTGCCGCTATAGCGCCGCTATGGCCGCGCTAGAGCGGCAGCTATGCACCGTAGCGCCATGCTGCTGCTGCCGCTATAGCGCCGCTATGGCCGCGCTAGAGCGGCAGCTATGCACCGTAGCGCCATGCTGCTGCTGCCGCTATAGCGCCGCTATGGCCGCGCTAGAGCGGCAGCTATGCACCGTAGCGCCATGCTGCTGCTGCCGCTATAGCGCCGCTATGGCCGCGCTAGAGCGGCAGCTATGCACCGTAGCGCCATGCTGCTGCTGCCGCTATAGCGCCGCTATGGCCGCGCTAGAGCGGCAGCTATGCACCGTAGCGCCATGCTGCTGCTGCCGCTATAGCGCCGCTATGGCCGCGCTAGAGCGGCAGCTATGCACCGTAGCGCCATGCTGCTGCTGCCGCTATAGCGCCGCTATGGCCGCGCTAGAGCGGCAGCTATGCACCGTAGCGCCATGCTGCTGCTGCCGCTATAGCGCCGCTATGGCCGCGCTAGAGCGGCAGCTATGCACCGTAGCGCCATGCTGCTGCTGCCGCTATAGCGCCGCTATGGCCGCGCTAGAGCGGCAGCTATGCACCGTAGCGCCATGCTGCTGCTGCCGCTATAGCGCCGCTATGGCCGCGCTAGAGCGGCAGCTATGCACCGTAGCGCCATGCTGCTGCTGCCGCTATAGCGCCGCTATGGCCGCGCTAGAGCGGCAGCTATGCACCGTAGCGCCATGCTGCTGCTGCCGCTATAGCGCCGCTATGGCCGCGCTAGAGCGGCAGCTATGCACCGTAGCGCCATGCTGCTGCTGCCGCTATAGCGCCGCTATGGCCGCGCTAGAGCGGCAGCTATGCACCGTAGCGCCATGCTGCTGCTGCCGCTATAGCGCCGCTATGGCCGCGCTAGAGCGGCAGCTATGCACCGTAGCGCCATGCTGCTGCTGCCGCTATAGCGCCGCTATGGCCGCGCTAGAGCGGCAGCTATGCACCGTAGCGCCATGCTGCTGCTGCCGCTATAGCGCCGCTATGGCCGCGCTAGAGCGGCAGCTATGCACCGTAGCGCCATGCTGCTGCTGCCGCTATAGCGCCGCTATGGCCGCGCTAGAGCGGCAGCTATGCACCGTAGCGCCATGCTGCTGCTGCCGCTATAGCGCCGCTATGGCCGCGCTAGAGCGGCAGCTATGCACCGTAGCGCCATGCTGCTGCTGCCGCTATAGCGCCGCTATGGCCGCGCTAGAGCGGCAGCTATGCACCGTAGCGCCATGCTGCTGCTGCCGCTATAGCGCCGCTATGGCCGCGCTAGAGCGGCAGCTATGCACCGTAGCGCCATGCTGCTGCTGCCGCTATAGCGCCGCTATGGCCGCGCTAGAGCGGCAGCTATGCACCGTAGCGCCATGCTGCTGCTGCCGCTATAGCGCCGCTATGGCCGCGCTAGAGCGGCAGCTATGCACCGTAGCGCCATGCTGCTGCTGCCGCTATAGCGCCGCTATGGCCGCGCTAGAGCGGCAGCTATGCACCGTAGCGCCATGCTGCTGCTGCCGCTATAGCGCCGCTATGGCCGCGCTAGAGCGGCAGCTATGCACCGTAGCGCCATGCTGCTGCTGCCGCTATAGCGCCGCTATGGCCGCGCTAGAGCGGCAGCTATGCACCGTAGCGCCATGCTGCTGCTGCCGCTATAGCGCCGCTATGGCCGCGCTAGAGCGGCAGCTATGCACCGTAGCGCCATGCTGCTGCTGCCGCTATAGCGCCGCTATGGCCGCGCTAGAGCGGCAGCTATGCACCGTAGCGCCATGCTGCTGCTGCCGCTATAGCGCCGCTATGGCCGCGCTAGAGCGGCAGCTATGCACCGTAGCGCCATGCTGCTGCTGCCGCTATAGCGCCGCTATGGCCGCGCTAGAGCGGCAGCTATGCACCGTAGCGCCATGCTGCTGCTGCCGCTATAGCGCCGCTATGGCCGCGCTAGAGCGGCAGCTATGCACCGTAGCGCCATGCTGCTGCTGCCGCTATAGCGCCGCTATGGCCGCGCTAGAGCGGCAGCTATGCACCGTAGCGCCATGCTGCTGCTGCCGCTATAGCGCCGCTATGGCCGCGCTAGAGCGGCAGCTATGCACCGTAGCGCCATGCTGCTGCTGCCGCTATAGCGCCGCTATGGCCGCGCTAGAGCGGCAGCTATGCACCGTAGCGCCATGCTGCTGCTGCCGCTATAGCGCCGCTATGGCCGCGCTAGAGCGGCAGCTATGCACCGTAGCGCCATGCTGCTGCTGCCGCTATAGCGCCGCTATGGCCGCGCTAGAGCGGCAGCTATGCACCGTAGCGCCATGCTGCTGCTGCCGCTATAGCGCCGCTATGGCCGCGCTAGAGCGGCAGCTATGCACCGTAGCGCCATGCTGCTGCTGCCGCTATAGCGCCGCTATGGCCGCGCTAGAGCGGCAGCTATGCACCGTAGCGCCATGCTGCTGCTGCCGCTATAGCGCCGCTATGGCCGCGCTAGAGCGGCAGCTATGCACCGTAGCGCCATGCTGCTGCTGCCGCTATAGCGCCGCTATGGCCGCGCTAGAGCGGCAGCTATGCACCGTAGCGCCATGCTGCTGCTGCCGCTATAGCGCCGCTATGGCCGCGCTAGAGCGGCAGCTATGCACCGTAGCGCCATGCTGCTGCTGCCGCTATAGCGCCGCTATGGCCGCGCTAGAGCGGCAGCTATGCACCGTAGCGCCATGCTGCTGCTGCCGCTATAGCGCCGCTATGGCCGCGCTAGAGCGGCAGCTATGCACCGTAGCGCCATGCTGCTGCTGCCGCTATAGCGCCGCTATGGCCGCGCTAGAGCGGCAGCTATGCACCGTAGCGCCATGCTGCTGCTGCCGCTATAGCGCCGCTATAGTGCCGCTATAGCGCGCTATTTTTTACAGTGAAAAATATCATTGCAATGGTAAGCAACAGCAGGCAGACCGCAGACAGAGAGATAATCCATGCACCTGTGGATGAGGATCCAGAGGAGCGACATGTCATCTAAAACAAGCAAGTTGTGCTCAAAAAAATATCTAAAACAAGCAAGTTTGAGAACTAAAAAAAAATATAAATCACAAACTAGATATTCAAATTAAATTTTGATTAAACCACTGTGTTACTTACAACAATATCTTCAAAATAAGATCATGTTTGCATAATATTTTTATAATTTTTTTATGAAACACGAACTTTTTTAAAAAAAAAGCTAGAACAAATGTTCATGTTTCGAGAAAAATTATTGTAGCTTCAGAAACAAATGTTCCTAATAAAATATAACATGAAATAGTTAATGTTGATTATTACGAACAAATATTTAAATAATATAAATATATAATTATTTTCTGTGAATAAAAAATCAAATGTGGCCGACAAATTATGGCATACTGTAAACAAAACAATTAACATCGCGAACAACTGAACGTTTAGAGCAAGCAAAATTAAGGGTCATAAATAAATTATTCTATAGAATGCAAAATATTAAACACACCAGAAAAATGATTAATATAATGAACAAAATATAAATTATCAAACACTAGGAACAATTGATTGCATGTAACGAACAGAATATTTAATATGATGAACAACCAATGAGATATTGGAAAAACGTATATTAAAGAGGATTAGAAATACAGAAAAAATAAAATTCAAAGGGAAATAAAATAAAAAAGGAATCCAGTCAAAAAACAAATAAAACGAAAAGGAAGAAAAGAAAAGGAAACGAAGAGGTAACGCTGGCGCTAGGCGCTGAGCCATTCTGCATGCATGTGCAGCCAAAACCTTATATTGCCATCTTGTTATATTCACATGTATTTACAGCCAAACTCTTAAACGCGCATCACGTACACAAACAGGCCCAAATAATCTTGGTTGACCAAAAATATTACTGGGTTGAATGATTACCGCGGCCCGCTGTGCGCCAGCACACTGTCACGCACACGACATGCATATAGTGGTTCCGAAAACATCCTACTTTTGTTTCACCGTTTCCAAAAGGGCATCGTCGTTAAAACCTACAACGTAGTAGAGTGTTCACACTGAAGAGACCAAAGGAACGAACTTTGTTTAATTCGCAGTTTTTTCCAAAAGGGTAGTCGTTGTTAAAACTTAAAAAATGACTAATGGCGTGGTAGAATATCTACACACGTACAGCGAAGAAAATAATGCCGGCAGTAGCTCTCGGTTGAAGCCCGACGCTTACTGACGAAACGTGCTCGTCACCCATATCCATCCATTCTCACAAGTGTCATTTGCCGACCTGGCACCTGATCCGCACGCACGGCTCCATCTCCTATTCTCCCTCGTTTGTTTTTACCGATCGAGTCCCCCGTGGCTGTCGGCATCACGTCCACGGATCACAGTCACGCACGGCACAGCTCGACCTAGAGCGAGCGGACGACGCTTCTATAGTACGTGTTCTACTGACAGCAACTCGCACGGCCAGGTAGTCAGTCAGTCATCTGGTCTCATGCTGACTGGGCGCTGCTAGATGCTATGGAATCCCAGTGCAGCGGGGTCTCGCTCTCTGGCCGGCGCTCTGAGTCTCTGACCGTGCAGGTGAACGGGACGGAATTGAACGGACACGGGCGGTTACAGTACGAGTCCACCTGGCAAGCCAGAGAGCTGCCAACGGCCGCGCATAGACCCGGTCACCGGTCAGTGTGGCGAGCGCTGACCGGTCGCCGGGTGTCTACGACGGTGAATAATACGGCGGCGGTGGACATCGATCGCCGTCGATCGATCACCATCGGTGGGTCGATATGTGATGATGATCGCCACCGCGATTCGTCAGTAATCCCGGCGCTGGTTCATTGCGATGTCAGTGATATGTTGTAATTAATTCGCCTTCATTTGCATGCAGGAGGCCAGCATCAGCGCCATACTACAGTGGACAACTACCGAAGGCAGAAACCAGCAGGCGAAACATACCGAGGATGGGCCGGCCACATGGCGCCCCGACGGCTCGGTCGATTGGCAGCGATGTTCATTCGAGTTGCACCTGGCTCCAAATCCGCCGTGCCGACCAGGGTGCAATGATTCCGTTATTTCTGTTGCTGTTTAGTGGAACCTAGCTTGCTTTGTGTTTTTGGGAAGCCTCCGACGATTCCGCTCCCGTCCGTCCGCAGCAATGTCGTCTTTGGCCATGTATCATGCATGAGATTGTTACGAGTGAGCAGTCAAATAAAAAACACGCACGAAGGATACGGGACGCCATACATGCAGCAGCAGGAGCGTAGACGGGTCGGAAAATAAAACCACTCTGAAAAAGTTCAGTTGGAAAACGCCTCTCTCGAGGAATGAACTCCGCTCACAGTTTCCAAAGGTCGGGTCGGTCTGTCATCGTTAACGTAGAATGATTCTTCGTTCTTTTCTCGGCGAAAAAAAATGTAGAATGTTTTACGTGGAACAGAGCAAGAAACGTCGTGATTCCTTTCGGGATAAAAAAACAGACGTCGGCACAGCTTTTTTTTAGCAAGACGTCGGCACAGCCTCGAGCTTTTGATTGTCTCCAGCGAGCCAACAGTATTTTTCTCTCAGCGAAAGCCAGCGTCAGCCACCAGCCACCAACCAGCCAGCAGTGTTTTTCTCTCAGCAAAAACCAGCGTCAGCCACCAGCCACCAGCCAAACAAACAGGGTGTAATAAGTTTACTGACGAACATGCGCGTTCATCATCCATGCCTTGTCCCGTAACTGCTGTCGGCATCAGACGCATGGATCACAGTTACGCACAGCACAGCTCACACGGAGTCTGATCTGGATCATGCTAATCCCATCCGCGTAGACCAGGAGCGGACGCCTCTTCTACTCAGAGTACGTGCCAGGTGGCCGGTCCGACACTGACTTGTCCATGGACACCTGTCCAGTCCGGGTCTGACGCTCTGACCGTGCCGGAGAACCGAATGGACGACGTACGTGTGGTTAGGCCAGTCTCAATGGCCATTTTACAGGTGTGTCATGCACATTTAATGAGGTGACACATCAGCCAAGAGAACTTTTGCATGAAATAGGGAGGAGAGAGAAGAAAATCGTTTCACCATGGTGAAACGACCCAGAGTTGTTACCTAGGCCTCGGTAACGCGGTGAAACGGCCATTGAGGGGAGATTTCGTTTCACCATAGTGATAACAGCCTAATGCAATTAATTGCTTTATTTTGTTTTGGAAACCGTGTGAATGAAATGCTCCATTGTGAAGGTTTGTTTCATTCATTGTTTCATCTCGCTATACATGATGTGGCGTATGGGAAACAGTGTAGCGAAACGCCTCATTGAGACTGGTCTTACAGTTCGAGTCCACCTGGCCAGTGGCGTTGTAGCTTGCAATGATCAAAAGATCATAAATATAGACCGGTCAATTTGGCGGCCGCGGACCGGTTCAACGGTTGTCCATATGATGGAGGATGTGCAAGTGCAAGTGTGCAACGGCGAAGGAGAAGAGAGTGACGGATATGATGGCGATCGGCCGTCACTGTCAACGGGTCGATCGTCACCGTGTTGATCTTCTTGGGTAATCAGCTGGGTGTTATTGATGGCGGATTTAATACTGCCGCGTCAGATATTTTTAATACTAACTCGTTTTCTATCATTTATATGTGTGTCGTCGGCATCATCTCATTTATGGACACTATGCTTTAAAAAAAAATATCTGAACTATAGAGGCGCTGCTTTATAGTACGGAGTTTATGCTTTACCTTTATCATCTAATGTGTGGGAGTGATGGTAACAGCGCTGCCGATAGTTGTCGTCGGCATTTCACTCTTGTCAGGCGCTTGATTTCTCTAGGCACGCATCAATGCTACAATTTCAGGGTGTATCATTCATCTCCAACTACTACTACTACAGTGAGTTCCGGTGAACTCGGAGATTTCTGCTTCATTTCAAGTTTTCTACTTTACTCCCCAAAAAATACATGGTAGACTAGGTACATAAATAAAAAAAAAATTCATGGACCATCTCTTTGCCCCTCCATCAAATTAAATAAACTAAGACGGGCCGGTTTAGAATTGGGCTGTTTAGAACTACTCCACAATTAAGGGCCTATTTGATAATAGGGACTAAAACTAAGTGACTAAAATTAGTCCATAAGAGACTAAATTGGTGTTTGGATCCCGGGACTAAAAGGGACTAAAACAACTTTAACTCCATGCACAAAGACGTTTCTATCCTTCTTGAGCTACCCCTCCTGTCCCGAACGAGAACTCCTCCGGCTCCTCCTCCATCATCTCGTTAACGTCGCCACCGTTGACACGGCGGCCGCCGGCGCCGGCGCCCACGAGCAGCGGCCGTCGCCGGTTTGGCCCGGCGGAGTGGAGGAGGACGCGGAGCAGGCGACGGCGGAGGGTGGAGCGCAGGAGCGGCGGCAGTGAGGGCGGAGAAAATTGGCGGGGGCGGAGCACACCGGTGGGGGCGAAGCGGGGGGAGCAGAGCGGCGACCGAGTGCAAGAGCGGCGGCGGCGGAGCACAACGGCGGGGATCGGAGCGACGGGGGCAAAGCGGCGACAGAGGTGGGAAGGGAGGGAGGGAGGGAGGTGGGCGGCAGCGGCGGGGGAGCTGGAGACAGGACAGGGATGAGAGAGAGTGGGGGAGCGATGAGGGGTAGGTAGTGGAAAAAGGCACATTTAGTCTCTATTAGTTCCTCTTGTGGAGCTTATGAAAAGGACTGCGTTAATGCGCGACCCGTCGCGCAGAAAACAAATCGCGCGACCCCCTATTCCAAGCAATCATTCGCATGCAAACGGAACGGAGCGCCAGATGACTAGAGCAATTTATGCGGGAAAAAAGCAGGTGGATGTACTGTGATGATGTCATCTCATTTACTTGGTTTTATTTTCTTTAAACGGTGATAACTTTCTTGTGAGACGTCCATTTTTTAATCCGTTTTCACTGTTACGTTCTTTATGATTTTATCTACGAAACAAGACCCACTTTTTAAAGGTTTTAAAGTAATTTTATTTCTACTGTCAACTTATGTATAACAGTAGTAGCAACTTATGTACGTGTGTTGTATCAATTTGTATAGACCGTATATGCCGTATATGTACATCAACTTGTGTTAGAGACTATGTATCAATTTGTGTATAGTGCTACTAGTAACTTATGTAGACATGATATAACATATTTTTAGTTGATTAGATTTTCTATAGTGAAACATGAGTTATTTTTTTTGTGAAACGTAGTGTGCCAACTTCTCTATGTTAATGTGTTCTATTTTGTAAGATTTATAGTACATGTATCAATATGTACTATATCAAGGTGGCAACCGATATGCTATAAATGAATCAATTTGATTAGGTTTGAACTATCAACCTATATGATGTGTGTGTCTGCCAAGCAACCTACTCAGACAATCTATGTACTATAAATGAATCAAATTGAGTAGGTTTGAACTATCAACCTATATGATTTGAGTGTGTCTGTCTAGCAACGTGCTCAAATGATGTTTATGTGAACATATTTTTTGTGTTAAATTAAAACATATGTGCTTTTAATGAATCAATTTGAGTAGGTTTGAATTATCAATTTGTCTATTACCATCTAGATCTAGTAGGTTCCCATGCAGCTTGGTAATATAATTTTATGTGTTTAAGGTGCTAACTTATTTGAGTTAAACCAATAGTGCTATCAATATATATGTAATGTAATATCAACGTATATAGAGGCTATGTATTAACTTAGGTAGAGACTATGAAATATATTCACTTATATACGATGAAAATATTGTTTACTGTAATTATACAAGAATATATTGATAAAATCAACAGATCAAAAATATATAATCAGTTTCGTAAAATAAAGTATCTAGAAAAGCGAGTTACATAATAACAATGGTCTGTAGTTTTACAAGTGCAGCAATACGTAATTAGAAAACGCTTCTAATGATGTCTCTATCGTGTATCCGGTCCAAAGCAAATAGAAACACATCCGGCCCAACTACATGGTGAACAGCCTGCCCTGGCGGGCCGCGCGGGGTCGCGCGCTCCGGCGCGAGCGCGACTCCTCGCGCGGTAGCTTTTCCGTTATGAAAATAAAGGATTTTAGTCTTTTTAGTTCTAAAGTTTGGATCTTTAGTCCCTATTGAGACTAAATTTAGTCTCTTTTGATTTTATTCCCTGTAACCAAACAGGCCCTAACCCCAAGGTTGAGGGTGGGGCCTGCATCGATGAGAAGCAAAACGAGCTTAGCAAAAATACCATTGGTAATATATTGGGCCGAATAATCCTAGGAGAATCTCTTCATTCATGGTCCTTTCTCGCAACAATGGGCAAATCTATATGCATATCAAGTCGTGGAATCCTTTCGAGGACAGCTTTCACAATCTTTCTTTATGAAAATCATAATTCTTATGACTTGAAGCACTTGAGCAATAAATTATCCATCTTTAGCATCAACCAGTCTCAGGTCGTGGGTCAGATGGGGGTGAAGGAAAGATAAGGCTAGTCTCAGTGTGGGATTTTATTTTGTGTTTCCAAAAATGCCACATAAGTAAGGAGATAATAAATTTACAGATGAAATGGTTCATACAGTGCAAAGTTTCATTTCGATGTTTCCTAGGCGACGCATGCAAGACACAGACTTGATGAAAATCGTGTATACAGAGTTTCATCTAGATGAAACCCATTTCATCTCTCTCCTCATTAACACCTTGCCACATCATCTAAAATGCTGAGTTGTCACCCTATTTAATGTGAATGAAACCTCATAAAACCTTGCACTGGGACTGGCCTAAGAGGCATTTGGCGTGGCAAAATTGAATGACGAGGAATTCTGAAAGTGTAGGACGCCTGGAATTACAGGCGCGCTGCCTCGGTACAGTACGGAGCCGATCGGCGCTGACAGAAGCAGTGATAGGCCGGACGACAGACAGCGGTGTACTAGCCTGCATTGGTGCGTGCACAGTCTACGGTACGTTCCTTGCACAGCAGATCGACAGCGGTAGATCATAGGGCACCACCACCGTACCCCCCGGCCTCCGCCTCGTCGCGTTCACGCATGGTCCTGTTGCCCGTGCCGTGGCCCAGGCGAGACGTAGGCAATCCCTACTCTACTCGAGCCTAGCCGCCCGCCCGTGCGACGCGATAGAACCCGAAGGAACGGCACGGCGGACCACACGGTCCCAAACTCCCAATCGGATACGGATGGAGCACTGCGCGCGTCGCCAACCAAGCAACTTGGCGACCGGCCGACCGACCAGGGCCTCCACGCCAGTGGTTTCTCTGTTTTTTAAGCAGAGCATCCAATCCAATAGTTTTCTCCGATGGGATTGGGTCGCGCGCGCCCGCAGCCGGTGCCGAGAGGTCAGCGTCATCCCGGCAACTTGCTCGCACCCGCCCCGAGGCGCTGGAGCACAGCAAGCGGAGCTCATCGCGCTCCGCTTTGGATCCGCCCGCACCCCCGGCCGGAACGAAGGAAGAGTCCAAGGCCGCGCCCACGGGACGGGAGCGCGTCCGCTGTTTGTTTGTTTGGCGATATGACCAGGGGCCCCGCGCCGCAGCAGCCGCATTTCAGGAAGAAGATGCCATGAGATCAGCTGATGGCATATGGCAAAGCCATTTCATGCTTTGCCGGCCCTTTTCCAGGTTCCACGGTGATAGATCCTCATCCGCCGCCGCCTTTGCTCGCCGCCGAGAGAGACGTGTGCTGTGGGCACCAGTGGGAGTATATCCGCCGGGTCGGCGTTCCGACTGGTACATATACCGGTATCGATGCTTCGACCACACGTGGTAAAGTAAAGCGCGCCACAGCCACAAGATACTCCTGCTGCCAGCTGACGCGTTCGCCGGAGATTGGAACGCACCGAAAGTACTATCTCGCGAGGGCATCGTCCGCCGAACACGTCGAGCCGTCGGAGCTGCGTGTACCGAATCCATTCACTTACTACGTGTGCTACTTCTCAGTGGAAAAGAAAGAAGGAAAATAATAACCAGGTAGAAAAGAAACTGAAAGGTGGCTTTGCAAAAACAGCAAGCCATCATGCTAAATTGGTGAATTCTACTGGTACTTTCGTTTGTTTCCTCTCCGTGTCGCAACGAATCATTACTGTTACTGCTGCTTCAGATCTACGGAGTACTCCGTACTAGAAATCCAACTGTTACCCGATGGCTGTGGCTGTGTTTAGTTCCCCAAACTTCTCAAAAATTCTCTCTTCAAACTTCACTATTCACCTATCACATCAAATCTCTCTCCTCATGCATGTAGCATCAAACATAGGTAAATAAAAAAACTAATTACATGGTTTTGATGTACACGATAAGACGAATCTTTTGAGCCTAGTTAGGTCATGGTAGGACAATGTTTACCACAAACAAACGAAAAGTGCTACAGTGTCCGATGTGACTTTTTCCCCAAATTTTCACATACACTTTTTGGAACTGAACACAGCCTAAAACAAACAGGCATTATTATCCTGGCAGAATTGTGTGATGATGGCTGTGTTTAGTTCCCCACACATCACCAAAATTCCCAAAATTCTCTCTCCAAACATCACTATCCACCTATCACATCAAATCTCTCTCCTCATGAATGGAACAATAAACGTAGGTAAATAAAAAACTAATTGCATGGTTTTGATGTACACGACGAGACGAATCTTTTGAGCCTAGTTAGGTCATGATAGGACAATGTTTACCACAAATAAACGAAAGATGCTACAGTACGCTACAGTGTCCGATGTGACATTTTCTCCAAACTTTCTTATATATTTTTTGGAACAAACACAGCCAATGAGCAATCTGCGTTCTGCACTCCTGCCAGTGCCAGCCACGGTACGATGTTTCCTCTGTTTTTCCAGGGCGGGAATCGTCCAATGATTTCGCTCTCCGCGATAGGCGCCATGTTCGTTTGTCTGGTGGCTGGTGGCTGGCGCTGATTTTTTTGAGAGAAAAACACTGCTAGCTGGTTGGTGGCTGGTGGCTGATGCTGTTTTTCGCTGAGAGAAAAATACTGCTGACTCGCTGAAAACAATCCAAACGAACAGGGCGAGATCAACCATGTCCCCGTGCGCCCTCTCCCTCACCCGTCGCCGTCGCCATTCGTCTCCGCGGGGGCAAAAGGAGCCCGGCGAGAGCGACTCGCCGCCGTCTCCCTATTCCCTAATCCCTAGCCTGGGCGGGCGTACGTGTGGTCCGTCCGTCGGTCCCTCCCCGCCCCTCCCGCCCTGCTGCTACTCGGACAAGACGCAAGAGTCCAACAACCCCCGCCGCGCCCACAGGAGCAGTGGTGGTGGTGCCGGGGAGGACGGCCGGGCGCGGGGCCCGCCGCCGCAGCCGCAATTGGAGAAAGAGTGATGCCGTCTCATCGACTCATCATCGGTCGTCGCCTCGCCTCATCTCATCTCAGGGTTCGCCGGATCAGGCAAAGCCCTGCTTGCCCTTTTCCAGCTTCCATGGCGGGATCCTGCCTCATCCGCTCTTGCCGGCTGAGCCACGCGTCCGCAGCAGCAGCAGCAATGGCGTCGCCGGCGCTCCTGCTGCTCGACTCGACACGACACTTGCCTGATTTTACCGGTATCAATGCTTCGGGCTCGGATTGGTGTCAGGAGATATTGTTAGAGCTGTCAGCGACCGCGTCCACCGTCCAGGCAGCGAAGATACGCCAACGTCTCGTTCATCATCATTTGTTCAGTGAGATACTACTGGTGAAGATATGACGAACGAATCTCTCGGAATATCTTGCCGGGCGCGTGTGTGCCTCCGTCGAACACGTTGCTGCCTTATCAGCTTCAAAAAAGCTGTGAATTGGTTCAGTAACAACATTCATTCGGGGGACATGTCTGAAACGAGAAGATGCAATTCGGCAATTGAGCGAGTCGGATTGATTGGTGAATGAATTGTTCTTTGCTGCTGCCATTTCTTCATTGCTCGTGTCACAACGACACACTGAATTCTGTCAACTACGTACGTCAGATTTACATGTTTCTGAAACCCCCAACCACCAGCCAACAATGTACAATGTTCGTGTTCCATACTTCCATCGATCAACCAACCTATCCATCCATCCATCTCCGCCGCCGCCGGCGCAGGGCGGCGCGCCGGAGATCGACGGAGCAGCCGATAGATCGAGCCCCCCGCGCGCGCGAGCCGGCGGGCGGCCGAAAAACGCGCGAGGCGGCGGCGGCGGCAGTAGTTCGCCGGCCGGGCCGACCTGAGCCTACAGCGCCGCCGTGGTGTCCACGAACCGCTGCAGCGCTTCGCACATCCACGCGTGGTGGCACCGGGAGATGGCCTCGGCGGGGGAGACCCACTCCCGGCGGCGGGCCGCCATCTCGGGCCACCGGTCGAGCTCCGCCGTGACGCGCAGCGGGAGCACGAACCCCTCGTACGTCGCGTCGTAGCTCCGGCTGCGGTACCACCACCGGCCCAGCGCGGTGCCCGTCTCGCCGAGCACGCCGGCCTCCTCCGCGGCCTCGCGCCGGGCCGCCTCGTCCATGGACTCGTCGAGCTCCCACCCGCCCTTGGGGATCAGCACGCCCCCCGCCGGGCCCTTCTTCTGCGAGCTGATCACCAGCACCTCCACCTCGCCGCCAGCGCCCAACCGGTACGGGATGCACCCCACCACGATGCGCCCGCCCGTGCTGTCGCTGTACCTCTGCAGCTCGCGCCCTTGCCTCGCAACCATCACCGCCGCCATGGATGATCCTCTTCTCTCTCTGTCGACACTCGCTTCTCAAATTGCTCGCTTTAGTTTGTCGGATGGAAAGAATCAATGGAGAAGATCGAGGAGGCCGGTTGGATTCTCAAATAGGGGAGGAATCGGGATGCGGTTGCGCTATCTTTGGATCTTCGTTGTTTGTTGCCAGGAGAGGAGAGGGGATGAGAGGAGAGGAGCAGCTCGATCGATCTGGGGCAAATGGGTGGAGTTCTTGCCTATTAATAGGAGTCGGGCGCGCGCCGCGGTTGCGGGTCGCTGTCGTTGGCGTCAGTGTCGTTGCCGAGTGGGCACGAGCACCACGCGACAAGCCACGGAAAGGTGGGCACACGGCACGAGCGCGCTCCGGCGCGCCGTGTGGACAGGGTGCACGGGGTTCTTGCTGCGCTGAGATTTGCCGTGGACAGCCTGTGGCTTCTGTTACTCTTTGGCCTTGGGCTATCGGTATCTATCTGGCTGTGGTTTCTGTGGTGACGCTGGCTTGGGCAGGCGGTTGGACGTTGAGCTATTCTAGAGCTTCTAGTTCTAGTTGCTCGTGGGCATTCTGAATTATGAGGGATTCAATCTTTTCCGGTTCAGTTTGAAGAACGGGGCGGGTGCTAGAATACTTGACTTTTTGAACGTTCTATAAATTTCTTCGTGTGACTTGCTGGTCTTTTTTTCAAGATGTATAGAAGCTTAGACTGTTCTACTGAAAACGGTGTTTGGTGTAGATTTCAAAAAGGTACGTACAGCCTGATAGTTCGATTCAATGGTTTCTTATGTTCTATTCATATCTGCATTGGTTGTTGGAACAAAATATTATTTTCTTCATTTGTTTCTATTTCTTTAAGGCAAAGATGTGCATTTTCTCTACCATATGAGTTGTAACTTTGAAAAATTACTTTTGATATAATAATACTCCTACTATTTATAGATCAGGATGCATAAACCATTAATCCCCCAATAGTGGTCTTATAGATTGTTTTTTATTTTCACTCACAAACTATGGAAGACTTTGGAATTTCCTATGTTGTTTTTCAAAGAAAGAAAGAAATCAATAAGGAAATTCAACGGTCGTTTAGAGCCAGTTTAAAAGCACGAATGATATATAACCAGTCTAAATTCATGTGACCTTCACTTATTTCTTGTTGAAATAAAGAATGTAGACAAGAACTATAATACCTGATACTAGAACACTTGACATACACCTTTTTTATTTTCAAGTTATTGGTGAGCCTTAATAGTCTTGTTTCTAGATGCATGGAAGATTTGTACAATTCAACTAAAAATAATTGCATTCTTTTATATATTTTAGGATGACTCAAATAATTTAATTATACGATTCACATGTTCCATTCATGTTGCACAAACAAGTCTTTATTTTTTTTCTTTTTATTATAGTTTTTTAGATAAGTCATCCGCTGAAAATTGATAATACAAAATAATACTACATATGATCTTTGAACACAAATGATTGGGCAAAAGAATTTAGGTGTAAAACTTTCTATATCCTTTGCCCCTTCACACGCCTAAACAATTGCTTTTAACTTTTGATTCGCGAGGTCTTTTATATTTACTTGTCCAGTTTTCAAAACTATAGGGATAAAGAGTAGAATAATTGACTTTTTGAATTTTCGTTAAAATGTCTTCTAATTGTTCATGTGTCTTGCTGCGCTTTTTTTTCAAAATATAAATAACCTTAACGCAATTTTACTAAAATTGATAATATGATTTAAGGATATTTACTCAGAGTTCAATAGTTTGATTTTTGAGATCCATATTATTTGAATGATCATATTTACGTTGATTGTTGACACAAAATGTTTTTATCTATTTATGTTTCTTAGATATATATGGTTCAAAAAACAAGCACAACGTGCCGCTTTAGGTCTATTATAACAATACAGAAAAATATTCAATGTATACAGTTATCCACACACGATAAAAAACTTTGTGTTGTTTGAGTTCTACAGTTAAACAAACTTAATTAATGGAAAACACTTTATCATCATCTCAGTACAAAACTTTCTAACAAATATAAAGTTATCAAATTGATAATTTTAATATTAGCCAGTATTTTCTCTATTGAGTTAATATAATATAACTGGCATAATTGATATGTGATCAGTAAAAATCATGTTGTTTGCTAAAATTTAATGTTATTTCCATCTTCTACCCTGCATCTATACCCAAAATTGAGTGTTTTTAGGATCCAAACAATAACTTTTCTATAACAAAGACATTAATGACTCTACTCATATATATTTTGTTTATCATGGATTGACATAATCTTTCCTTATAACTAATATAACTCTTTACACATAGTTCCACTAGGCACAAATTCCGCTATTTCTTATACAAACATGACTTTTTTTTCTTTTCTTCATCTCAGTTTTAACTTTAAAAAGATGAGGATTGTAATTGTAATATCCTACTATGCATAAATTATGATGCAAAGTAGGATTGATAAAGTACCTATAAACAAAAAAGAACACTTGGTATACACAGTCTATGATTCATCACTTACTTCGTGGGGGTTTTATAGCCTTCTTCTAAATGCACGGAAGACTTAGACAATTGTATTGAAGATAATTGTATTGATTTAGATATTTTTTTATTATGGCCCATATAGTTCGGTTATGTGATTTCACTAGTTCCATTGGTGTCGTACAAATTCTTCTAGCCTTCTGTGAAAAATCATCGATTGTTTTGAATCCGAATAAGTAAATTTTTAATTATTTAACTATGGTAAAAACATCTAGCTACAACCACAGCGAGACATTCATCTACCGATAAATCGGAACAAACCATCAATATATTTGGTCACAAGGCGGATAATGGAAAAATTCCTCAAGTTCTTTATGTTTCATTATCAATTGATTCTCGACCGACAAGTAAACTAAGATATATATTAAAACACTTCTCCATATAATTGTCATCAACGTTTATGTAGCGTCGTAGTCCATATACGTATCTCCTATGGACGCATAAACCAGAACCAACCCTTCCTTTTGATCTCCAACCGATAGGATCAGCTGCCCTTTGGTCCAGTGGACCGCGTCCACGGCAGCAGCAGACAGACAGGACAAGCGTCGGATAAAGCGCGTACTAGGCTGGAGCGTCTCGGCCTTCGCAGCGGCTTCTGGTTCCCCTCCCGTTTCCCCCTTTTCCAGTCGCCGTGACGGCGCTCGCGTCGGCTTGTACCGCACCACGCGCCTAGCCTCCGCGCTCCCGCCCACTCCCACCACGCGCTGCGCACTCTTTTTTCTCCCCTGCTCCCCTTGGCAGCATGGCCTCTTCTTCCCAAGCTCCCATGGCTTCTTGCACGCCCTAGCTAACGGCGTGCCGAAATACACTAGTTTATGACACGGCGACGATGGGTAAACGTACTCTTATTCCATGGCGAATTGAAGTCCGCCTTTTTATTCGCATGCGTGCGTGCGTTCGTGTGTTCCATGTGGATCGGCACTTGTTCGTTTTCGTTAGCAACCTAATTCTTGCTTTCCTGCTGGCTGCCACCGGCGTCCTAGTTTATAGAGTATGTGTCTCCGTTTCTCCGGAATAACCTGCTGTCTCGTCGTCATCGTCGTGCTCGTGCACCAAAGCTTTTCGCGGGAAAAGAAGGCAGAAGAACAATTGAAATCTATATCCATCCATCTCATATTTGCACGGGCGACGCTAGTGGCCTTCGTCACAATCATTGTGCCGTCCGTCTCCTGGCAGGCACTGGTTTTTGTTTATTCGTTTCGCTCGGTGACATGGGAGAGCAGAGCACACGTACACGCCGGATAAGAACAATTAACCTTCGAATCCTGACGTGGGTGTTGTTAGCTCGGCGTGCACGGCGCGTGGATCGCACGGCAATCGATCCCCAAATAATCCAGCGCCGGCGCCGCAGTTTTCTCTCCAGGTCGGCAGGGCTTTGGATTGGACGATGCTTTGGGGATTGGATCGATTCGATTGGCACCACCGGCGCCCGGCGCGCACGGGCGGGGCGGCGCCAAGCCGCTGACTCTCGCAGTCTCGCCACCGACCCGCCGTGCCGGCCGGGGCGGATGCCGCCGGCAGGCAGTCCCCTGCCACAGAAATTAGGTGCGCAGGGGATAGATTGTTTGATTATTCGTCTGTACGTCGTCCTAATGCATGTACTGGGTGAAAATTAAAATCGTCGCCTGCTCTTGCAAATGGCAGCAGCCAGCATGGGACGACGAATTAATTGGATCACGGATGCCAGCCGTGGCATTCATGGCACGGTCGCCTGTCAGCGGCTGCCGACCACGGATTCTTGATAGTACGTGCTACGTATCTCTCTGTTCGTGCCAGGCAGGGGGCTGTTAGCAGTCTGTCACCAACCGTGCACCTTGGGGGTTAGGTTTGACGATGGCACGTAGGTACACGGTCTAGATGGAAAACGGGAGTGCTAATGAGCTCCGCCTGCTACACAGCCGGGACTATTGACTTTGTCCTATAGAGTCTATGAAAAGTATAGGCGCGCTGGTAGGTACTAATCAGTGGTACATGGCAGAAGAAAAAACAGACAAGTGGTGGTGTCGTGCACGTAGGAGGTACATACCACACCCACACGGTGCAGCCAGAACCGTCGCAAATTATTTAAAAGTGTCACCTAAGAGACAAAATGCGTCAGTTAAGCTTGGACCAAAGTCGCAGAGAAACCATTGTTTTGGATATCCATTAGTGGGTTTGATAAGGATTTTAGGTTGAGAAAAACGAAAGAATTTTATCATTATTTCAAGTTGGAGGGACTATATTAATTTGTTTAAATAATGGATATAGTTTCAGCCTAGTCCTCTTCTTGCGATGAACCAATCTATCTCAAATTATTGTAAAGAATGAGTATTCTCTATACTTACGTCCCTTGCAATTGAGCCATTGATAGATGGATCTAATTGCAATATGACCCACCTAGATAACGGTCCCTGACAAGTTGATCTGATCGCATTAGGCCTGCTCAATGGTTGACAGAATGTTAGCTCATAAAAATTTTTAATTGTGAAACAGTGCCAAAACCTCCGCGCTATCATGCTGCGACGAGCCGGGCGCGCAGGCTCTCCAACCTCCCTCCCTCTCACAGTGTGTGTTTAGTTTCAAAAACAGGAAGATAAAGTTTGGTGAAAATGTCACATCGAACACTGTAGCGCATGGTAGTACTTTTTGTTTGTTTGTGGTAAATATTGTCCTACCATGACCTAACTAGGCTCAAAAGATTCGTCTCATCGTCTACATCAAAATCATGTAATTTGTTTTTTTTATTTACCGACGTTTAGTTCTACATGCATGAGGAGAGAGATTTGATGTGATAGGTGAATAGTGAATTTTGGAAAAATTTTTTTTGGGAAGTTCGTGGAACTAAACACAGCCACAGACATATTTTGCGAGGTACTGTGTGCCACTGTAAGCTACTGTGCCCTCTTGATTTCTACTGTAGCCATGAGCTGGGAGCTGGCTCAACCGTTGGACTTGGCCTTACATCCACCTGAATAACTTAACTACAGAGGATGTGCTTTCATTATAAAGATGCAGCCGAAGTTACAGTGTTACACAAACAAACCCCTTCGTGACACAAAGGCCACACATAAAGAGCCGGTTCCAAACTATAGATCAATTTTAAAAGTAGAGTAAAATAAATGCCGGCTCCAACTAAGATCTCTATACTCTTAAATTGCAGATCGCCCCCTAAATTGAGCCTCGGATATCATTTAGGTCCCTATACTCTCAAAATATAGATTTACCCCCCCTAAACTTGGATACGGGTATCACTTAGGTCCCTAGTATCTTAAAATGTAGTTTCATCACCAATAAAGCATGATAGGATCAAAATTTGGTGCTTTCAAGCAAACAAGTACTTTCATCGCCTATTCCTTTGATTGTTTTGTTACTAATTTAGCTTCTTTCACTATTTCATTTGGTTATTCATGGTTTTAAGGTCTTAGATTCTAGTTTGCGAGTCATTTTGAGTTTGAACGATCTTTCAAGAATAGAGCACGCCTGTCACGCAAACCTAGAAAGCTAATATATTGTTTTCGGAAATCATCAAGTTTTTGGATCCATACTCATCAATATTTTCCACATCCCTTTAGTTAAAATTCACTTTATTAGACTACAACTATAAGTGATATCAGTAAAAAATAAGCTCTATCAATTTAATTAGGATGACATTATGGGCTTGTTTGGGAGAGCTCCCACTCCAAAAAATGCAGCTCTGCTCCAAGGACTCTACCTTTTTCAGCTCCACTTCTTCGACTCCAGAAAAATATGAAGCTCTAGAAAAAACCTGGAGTTTCGGGAGCACCCCTTGAGGAGCTCTAGAAAAAACCTGGAGTTGGCCTCTAGATCCATTTTTTTTATGGAGCTAGAGTTTCTGGAGTTGGATGTGTTTGGCTACAGGATTTTGGAGCGGAGCTAGAAAACGTGGAGCGGAGCTCTCCCAAACAGGCCCTATGTTAAGAGTATAGGAATCTAAATGTCACCCGAAGCCAAATTTAGAGGGGTTGGATCTGTATTTTGAGAGTATAGAGACCTAGATAATACTTGAGACTTGGTTTAAGGAGCCACATTTGCAATTTAAGAGTAGACCCAAGTGACACAGCCAGATAAGTCTAAAGCTCGCTTTACCTTTAAAAGTAAAAGGCTATCCATGAGACACGAATACTTACATAGCTACTTCCTTCAATGAGCGACAAGTATGAATCTTCAGTTAACTTTGATAATCAAACTCCTTTGTTTGTAATGTGATCAGTGCCAGTAAGTTTCTTTGAATGTTAAAATATGTAAAAAGTTTAAAATCAACATCATCAAATACAATATGTTCCTCGTAAGACATACTCCCTCCAAATCATAATATTTGACGTTGCTTAGTTCAATTTTGAACTACCTAACGTCAAATAAAACGATATGGAGGTAGTATTTTTCAAAACACCAATTAGGTGGATTCTCATACGGTAGAATTCCGGTATAAGTTTTATAGCAAGCTGTTCAGGGGAAACTTTTACGATAAAATTTCTATCAAATCCCTTCAGGCACAAATACAGTATATTGATACAGTTCATAAGTGAATTTTTTAATTAAAATTTTATACAAAAAGGTGATAAGAAAAAAAATAAAAAAGATTGCATATTACGAGCGACGAGAACGCGTGGACCACGCATTCCTGGTTTCGGTTTGGGAACATCGAAGTTAAGGACGGGACATGCAATTGTCCCAGGGTTTCAATCCAGCCACACTACCAATAGTGATGGCCCTTGATTAGCTGCCTCCTCACCAACCAAACTATATATAGCAACGGCACATGAACTAAGTCCTACAAGTAAGTTGCTACCCGGACAAAGCATCCAGCTATACTTGTCTCCCTCCACGTACTATCTATATATAATGATCGAGTTGTTGTAAGATCTATCGAGCAGTTATTGCCGTTGCAATTAAGCATGATTATTGCATATGTATCTTGTCGTTGTTTCTTTGTGCCCTCACCTACCTTCCGGCCGGTGCGATGATAGATCACAGGAGTATCCCCACCACCCTATGATTTGTCTCAGGACCGTTTCTCGATTAGATTGTGTGCATTATTTCTTGCTTGCAGTCCATTGAATTGGAGGAAGATCACCGAAATGTTGGGTGGCCTCACGTGGTTGTCGTATGGGCAGTATGTATATGATGAAGAAGGGATAGCTCAATGATTGACGTACTACTTTTCCAAGAATGCATGTTTAGATTGGCACATACGGAGTAGTACTTTATCCAATCACGTACAAATCTTATCATAAATATGTATCCATTATATGACACTTTGATTAGAAATATAGCTCAACCGTTGGACTTGGCCTTACATCCACCTGAATAACTTAACTACAGAGGATGTGCTTTCATTATAAAGATGCAGCCGAAGTTACAGTGTTACACAAACAAACCCCTTCGTGACACAAAGGCCACACATAAAGAGCCGGTTCCAAACTATAGATCAATTTTAAAAGTAGAGTAAAATAAATGCCGGCTCCAACTAAGATCTCTATACTCTTAAATTGCAGATCGCCCCCTAAATTGAGCCTCGGATATCATTTAGGTCCCTATACTCTCAAAATATAGATTTACCCCCCCTAAACTTGGATACGGGTATCACTTAGGTCCCTAGCTGTCTCACAATTAACCTTCGAAACCCTGACGTGGGTGTTGTTAGCTCGGCGTGCACGGCGCGTGGATCGCACGGCAATCGATCCCCAGATAATCCAGCGCCGGCGCCGCAGTTTTCTCTCCAGGTCGGCAGGGCCTTTGGATTGGACGATGCTTTGGGGATTGGATTCGATTGGCACCACCGGCGCCGGCGCGCACGGGCGGGGCGCCGCGGCCGGCGCTGACTCTCGCCACCGACCCGCCGTGCCGGCCGGGGACTTGCTTGCCCGCGGATTCCGCCGGCAGTCAGTCCCCTCCCCTGCCACAGAAATTATGGGGATAGATTGATTATTCGTCTGGTACGTTGTCCTAATGCATGTACTGGGTGAAAATTAAAATCGTCGCCTTCTCTGACGCGGTGCATATGGCAGCAGCCAGCATGGGACGACGGATATATGCCAGCCGTGGCATATATTCATGGCACGGTCGCCTGTCAGCGGCTGCTGCCGACCACGGATTCTTGATAGTACGTGCTACGTATCTCTCTGTTCGTGCCAGGCAGGGGCTGTTAGCAGTCTGTCACCAACCAGACATGGCAGAAGAAAAAACAGACAAGTAGTGGTGGTGTCGTGCACGTAGGTGGTCCATGCCACACGAACCGTTGCAAATTATTAAAAGCGTCACCTACGACAGAATGTGCGTCAGCTAAGCTTGGACGACCAAAGTCGCAGAGAAACCATTGTTTTGGATATCCATAAGTGGGTTTGATGATGAGGATTTTAGGTCGACAAAAACGAAAGGATTTTAGTCTTCTTCTTGCGATAAAGAGGGGAACCAATATATCTAAAATTATTATAAAGGATGAGTCTTCTCTAAACTTACGTCCCGTGCAATTGAGCGACTGGCAAGTGGATCTAATTACAATATGGTTAAAATTTACTTTATTAGACTACAGCTATAATTGCCACCCTCCAATAGATGGCCTTATACATTTTGTTTCTATTTTCACTCATGCATTATATCAAAGTTTGGAATTTTCTATGCTACTTTCCAAAAGAGAGAATTAACAAAAAAAATTCAATGACTATATACAACAAGTTTAATTGAAATGTACTAATAATGTTGAACTGGTTTAAATTCATGCATGAAACCTTCTCTCCTCCTTGAAATAAAGAATGCAAAGTAGGATTAATAAAGTACCTAGAAGCGAAACAGAACACTTGGTATACACATTCTATGATTTATCACTTACTTCGTGGTGTTTTATAGCCTTCTTCTAAATGCAGGAAGACTTAGACAATTGTATTGAAGATAATTGTATTGATTTAGATATTTTTTACTATGGCCCATAGGGTGATTTCACCAGTTCCATTGGTGTCGTACAAATTCTTCTGACCTTCTGTGTAAAATCATCAATTGTTTCGAATCCGAAAGAGTAAATTTTCAATTATTTAAATGTGGTAAAAACATCTAGCTAGAACCATAGGGGTCTATTCATCTATCGATAAATCGGAACCAATCATCAATATATTTGGTTTCAAAACTGCGCATAATGGGAAAATTCCTCAAGTTCTTTAAGTTTCATCATCAATTGATTCTCGACCGGACAAGTAAACTTTACAAATTAAAGTATATTAAAAACACTTCTCCATATAAATTTTTATCAACGTTTATGTAACGGCGTAGTCCATATACGTATCTCCTATGGACGCATAAACCAGAACCAACCCTTCGTTTTGTTTCGTGGTCTCCAACCGATGGGATCAGCTGCCCCTTTGGTCCAGTGGACCGTGTCCACGGAAGCAGCAGGTAGACAGGGGAAGCGTCGGATAAAGCGCGTAGGCTCGCGCATCTCGGCCTTCGCTGCTGCTTCGGCTTCCCCCTCCCGTTTCCCCCTTTTCCAGTCGCCGTGACGGCGCTCGCGTCGGCTTCTACCTCACGCGCCGCGCTCCCGCCCACTCCCACGCGCTGCGCACTCTTTTTTCTCTCCTACTCCCCTTGGCATCCTGGCCTCTTCTTCCCTTCCCATGGCTTCTTGCACGCCCTAGCTAACGGCGTGCCGAAATACACTAGTTTATGACACGGCGACGATGGGTAAACGTACTCTTATTCCATGGCGAATTGAAGTCCGCCTTTTTATTCGCATGCGTGCGTGCGTTCGTGTGTTCCATGTGGATCGGCACTTGTTCGTCTCCGTTAGCAACTTCTTGCTTTCCTGCTGGCTGCCACCGGCGTCCTAGTTTATAGAGTATGTGTCTCCGTTTCTCCGGAATAACCTGCTGTCTCGTCATCGTCGTCGTGCTCGTGCACCAACTACACTCGTTTTTGTTCAGAGCTTTGGGCGACGCTGGCCTTCGTCACAATCATTGTGCCGTCCGTCTCCTGGCAGGCACTGGTTTTTGTTTATTCGTTTCGCTCGGTGACATGGGAGAGCAGAGCACACGTACACGCCGGATAAGAACAATTAACCTTCGAAACCCTGACGTGGGTGTTGTTAGCTCGGCGTGCACGGCGCGTGGATCGCACGGCAATCGATCCCCAGATAATCCAGCGCCGGCGCCGCAGTTTTCTCTCCAGGTCGGCAGGGCCTTTGGATTGGACGATGCTTTGGGGATTGGATTCGATTGGCACCACCGGCGCCGGCGCGCACGGGCGGGGCGCCGCGGCCGGCGCTGACTCTCGCCACCGACCCGCCGTGCCGGCCGGGGACTTGCTTGCCCGCGGATTCCGCCGGCAGTCAGTCCCCTCCCCTGCCACAGAAATTATGGGGATAGATTGATTATTCGTCTGGTACGTTGTCCTAATGCATGTACTGGGTGAAAATTAAAATCGTCGCCTTCTCTGACGCGGTGCATATGGCAGCAGCCAGCATGGGACGACGGATATATGCCAGCCGTGGCATATATTCATGGCACGGTCGCCTGTCAGCGGCTGCTGCCGACCACGGATTCTTGATAGTACGTGCTACGTATCTCTCTGTTCGTGCCAGGCAGGGGCTGTTAGCAGTCTGTCACCAACCAGACATGGCAGAAGAAAAAACAGACAAGTAGTGGTGGTGTCGTGCACGTAGGTGGTCCATGCCACACGAACCGTTGCAAATTATTAAAAGCGTCACCTACGACAGAATGTGCGTCAGCTAAGCTTGGACGACCAAAGTCGCAGAGAAACCATTGTTTTGGATATCCATAAGTGGGTTTGATGATGAGGATTTTAGGTCGACAAAAACGAAAGGATTTTAGTCTTCTTCTTGCGATAAAGAGGGGAACCAATATATCTAAAATTATTATAAAGGATGAGTCTTCTCTAAACTTACGTCCCGTGCAATTGAGCGACTGGCAAGTGGATCTAATTACAATATGGTTAAAATTTACTTTATTAGACTACAGCTATAAGTGATATCAGTAAAAAATAAGCTCTATCAATTTAATTAGGATGACATTATATGTTAAGAGTATAGGAATCTAAATGTCACCCGAAGCCAAATTTAGAGGGGTTGGATATGTATTTTGAGAGTATAGAGACCTAGATAATACTCGAGACTAGGTTTAAGGAGCCACATTTGCAATTTAAGAGTAGACCCAAGTGACACAGCCAGATAAGTATAAAGCCCGCTTTACTTTTAAAAGTAAAAGGCTATCCATGAGACATGAATACTTACATAGCTACTGCCTTCAATGAGCAACAAGCGCATGAATCTTCGGTTAACTTTTGATCATCAAACTCCTTTGTTTGTAATAGTGATCGGTGCGAGCCAGTAAAGTTTCTTTGAATGTTAAAATATGTAAAAGTCAACATCAAATACAATATGTTCCTCGTAAGACATTTTTCAAAACACCGATTAGGTGGAGTCTCATACGGTAGAATTCCGGTAGAATTTTTATACCAAGCTGTTCAGGGGAAACTTTTACGATAAAATTTCTTATCAAATCCCTTCATGCACAAATACAATAAATTGATACGGATCATAAGTGAATTTTTTGATTAAAAGTTTATACAAAAAGGTGATACGAAAAAACAAAAAAAAATTGCATATCATGAGCGACGAGAAGCACGCATGGACTACGCATTCCTGGTTTCGGTTTGGGAACATCGAAGTTAAGGACGGGACATGCAATTGTCCCAGGGTTTCAATCCAGCCACACTACCAATAGTGATGGCCCTTGATTAGCTGCCTCCTCACCAACCAAACTATATATAGCAACGGCACATGAACTAAGTCCTACAAGTAAGTTGCTACCCGGACAAAGCATCCAGCTATACTTGTCTCCCTCCACGTACTATCTATATATAATGATCGAGTTGTTGTAAGATCTATCGAGCAGTTATTGCCGTTGCAATTAAGCGTGATTGCGCATGTATGTATCTTGTCGTTGTTTCTTTGTGCCCTCACCTACCTTCCGGCCGGTGCGATGATAGATCACAGGAGTATCCCCACCACCCTATGATTTGTCTCAGGACCGTTTCTCGATTAGATTGTGTGCATTATTTCTTGCTTGCAGTCCATTGAATTGGAGGAAGATCACCGAAATGTTGGGTGGCCTCACGTGGTTGTCGTATGGGCAGTATGTATATGATGAAGAAGGGATAGCTCAATGATTGACGTACTACTTTTCCAAGAATGCATGTTTAGATTGGCACATACGGAGTAGTACTTTATCCAATCACGTACAAATCTTATCATAAATATGTATCCATTATATGACACTTTGATTAGAAATATATAAGACACATACATTATCTCAAATACGTATGTCAGTGTGGTGTACGCGCTCGACCTTTTTGTAATTAAAAAAAATTGAAGCCTACTTTATCGTCCTTTCTTCATTTTTTTTCCCTTCAAAAAGATGCGTGTTATGTATTCTAGAGGAGTCAACATGTCGGCCGATGCCATGTGAAGACGAGAGTTCCACGTCCTTTGCTTGATGCCACCAAGTAAAACCAAAACACTTTTACGTAACAGTAGTGCAAGCTTCTAGTGGCCCGTCCGTCCACTATTCCGCTGGTCAGAAGAATCTAGATTATCCTTTCCTCTAACCTAATCTCGATCCCTCATCGTTGACAAAAAAACCCAGTCGACGTCACGACTGATTGGCAAGTCGGTCGCTGACTTTCACCACCGACCCCGCCGGCCGCCGTCACGCCGTGTGCCTGCCGTGGCTTGCACGCGCGCGCCGGACGCCATACGAATACTGTAATTAATAATCCTCTGATCGAGATGAGAGATGCTCCTGCACCACGCCCGGGTAAAGATTCGTCTTCGATCTCCTCCTGTTTCATCCAAAAAAGAAAAAAAGATTCGTCTTCTCCTGACACGGCTGCGGCGGCAGCATCGGGTGGACAATGGAGATGTGTGTTGGACTGAATCAAGGTCACGGATGGGGCGGTTGCCAATCGTCTAATTCTGAGGCGCCGACCACGGGTTTGTCGTCTGTTCTAGGCGCCGTCGATGTCCAAGGGGGAAACCGGTGGCCGGTGGCGCGGGCGGTGGTGGCGCTGCCTGAGTAGTGCCTGGCGCCTGCTACGGCGGCGCTGAATTCACGGCGCGGCGGCGCCATGCATGCACGTGCAGTAGCAGAAGCAGAAGAAGCAGAGACGTCGATTTGCTGTGTATATGAGCTAGCCATTCGATTTCCTTACCCAGATTTTTGGCGCCCGGCCTCGCCCTGTTTGTTCTGATTTCGCCACATTATTTGCATGCGTTTAAGACCGAAATAATTAATATGCCGAAGCTGGACGTTGAACATCGTCCTATAGGTCTCGGTTCCGTCGTTCGGTGGGTCCCTCCCTACGGTCAGTCTCTCGAACGCAAGTGCCGGATTGCTGCCACTGCTCTGCTGGACTGTGGGCGCCGATTTGTACAAGATTTGACCGTGGATTGCTCAACGAGTGAAGTGGGCTGCATGCAGCACCACAAAATTCCTTCTGCTGATGCACGACGGCACGTAGCTTTGCAAGTGAGCGAGCGGCTGGACGTAGTTCTTCGCACGTGCTCAAATCTCGATACACAACGTGTGCAGGCCGGTAGTTCGCACGTGCTCAAATCTCGGTACAGAAAGAAACACGTGTAGGATCGAGTGGCAGGTCGCACACGGTCGATCGAGGATATTTGTCGCGTTGGGCTAGTCGAACGAGCTAGCAAGTGTTTTCTTCTTGGTGGGATTGGAAGTTGGAACCCCACGCATGCACGGGCACAAATTGCTTTCAGAGTTGTAGATATAATAATTTGTAGCTAAAATTAACAGTGGATAATTTAAACAAAGCATACTAATACATCTACTAACAGTGAATATTATAGGACTGTTGTGCCTTCTAAGAAAGAAACGATAAGTTCTACTATGATGTGGTTGAGCCTTATTAAGCACCCTCTTGCATTGGAGAAATTGACTTTTATATAGGTGCTGAATGATGAGCAACAACCCCTATTCAAGCAACTATTCGTAAGCACCTTGCACTGTACATGCCCTCATAAACTTTCTTCTTAATTCATTTATTAGATTATGACAAGGTTCTCTCAGAATGTAAGCCAGAAGGGAGTACTGTACACAAGACGAAAAGTTATTAGTTCTCAAAAGGGGCAGTGAACCAACACCTCCAGCTCGTATGCTATATATCAAAAAAGGGCAGTGAACCATAGAGCTAAGTACTTGTTGGTCAAATAGGTAAATAAGTTCAAATTTTAATCAAATCAGTAGCCCAAGCATGCTTCATTAGTTCGCTAAGCTGATCTTGGGATAAAATTGTAGCATACCTGAGAAGAAAAATGAATGCTTGAGAATTAGGAGCATTAAATTTATCGATAAGAGCTCCTCTTTCATGGCCAGAGGTGTGCCCATCCAACAGTATATCATCAATTATTACACAATCAGTGTCAGATGAAATGATTTGTGAAATATGAACCTATTGATATAACTTTCATACACTAAGTATGCATATAATATAATTCCATTGATAGCCGCAAACTCGAATACGACCTTACAAAATAAATAGAGGATGTACTTCTTCTCATTTTGTAGAAATCAATGGTTCAGTACCAGTGTCAAATTTCAAACACAACTTTAAGGCAATACAAGACATTTTGGTTGGCTTATAAAATGTAAGGAATATGCTTGACACAACACATATCA
>OAMR01000175.1:1231680-1258693 GCA_900205405.1 Echinochloa crus-galli | reverse complement strand
AACAATCAAAATGCATAGATGTGTATAAGAGACAGGACATAGAACACACACACCCATCACGATATTGGCACCTTGCCTCAATCACCCACTCGCTCAGGGACTTGGAGGCCTCACCTCCTCTCCCGCCAAGCTTGTAGCCCCCTACTACAAGTACCCCGGTGCAAGATAGTATAGTGCCAAGAGCACAACTTGCCGGACGTACGGCCCCGAGGCCGGAACCAGGATAAAATCCCTTGAGTCATTGTGCTAGCTCTTGCATCAACCGGTGAGGGACGGGACACAGCGCATTCTGTTAGGCGTTGAGGTTGGTCGGCCAATCTCAGCACCGACACAAAGAATGTGCCAGAAAGAATAGAGGTACCAAATAAAACTATTCAACTCCCCTCCTCCAAAGAGAGTGGGAGAAGTATGGCAAATCCGCGCAAGCGTACGAGGAAACAGATGAATGAATCCTCTGACACAGTAAATGAAACTCAACCTCAAGTTGAGAGACACCGAGTGGATTTACACAATCCACCTCCCACATCAACAGTGCACTCAATTTCTAATGATGGGACATTGGAACGCCCTAACGCAGTCGTATTGGGAAATACCGAGCCGTCATCATGGGTAAATGAAATTTCCATAAACAATGTTGATTCTGGAGAATCATTCGATCGTAGGACTACAATTGTCGACACATACTTCACCTCATCAGTTGCAGATACCATCCAAAATGATCCAGATCCAAAATCCATGGTAGAGTGCAAACAACGCTAGGATTGGAACAAGTGGAAGGAAGAAATTGAAACAGAGTTAGCCTCCCTCAATAAAAGAGACGTATTCGCATCAGTGATACCTACACCTCCAAAAACCTTTCCTGTAGGTGTCAAATGGGTTTTCATCTGGAAACGGAATAAGAAAAATGAGGTGGTGAATTATAAAGCGAGGCTTATAGCACAAGGGTTCACGCAGACACCCGGCATTGATTTCAATGAAACATATTCTCCATTCATGAGTGGAATTACGTTCCGATATTTAATATCTTTGGCAATTCAAAAGCATCTATCCATGCAGTTGATGGATCTCGTGATCGCATACTTATATGGGTCACTAGATTCGGACATATATATGAAGGTCCCAGATAGGATCTCTATACCGAATGGAAACGCAAATTGCAACATGTATTGTGTAAAACTCAAAAGATCACTCTATGGTCTTAAACAGACGTGGAGAATGTGGTACAACCGGCTGAGTGAGTACCTTCTACAGAAGGGTTACTCCAATAATGATGATTGCCCATGCATCTTTATCAAAAGATCATCCACGAGATTTTGTATCATATCAGTGTATGTAGATGATTTGAATATCATTGGCAACACAAAAGATATCGACGAAGCCTGCAATCATCTCAAGACGGAGTTTGAGATGAAGGATTTGGGTAAAATCAGATTTTTCTTAGGTTTGCAAATCGAGCACCTTCACTCAGAAATTCTAGTGCATTAATCTGTTTATGTCCAGAAATTATTGGAGAAATTCAACATGGACAAAACTTATCCAAGTAAGACCCTCATGGTGGTTCGATCTCTCGAAAAAGAAAAGAACATTTTCCGACCACGGAAGGAAGGAGAAGAGATATTGGGATCAGAGTTCCCTTATCTCAGTCTCATCGGAGCACTAATGTACGTTGCAAATAGTACCAGGCGTGACATTGGATTTACAGTGAATCTATTGGTAAGACATAGTGCTGCCCCAACTAAGCGTCATTGGACCGTAGGAAAACAAATCCTTAGGTACTTAAATGGCACTAGAGATCTTGGCTTATTCTTTCAGAAAACCAATGATCCTAGCTTGATTGGATACACTGATGCGGGCTATATGTCTGATCCCTAGAATGCCAGATTACAAACAGGTTTTGTATTCCTTCATGAAGGAACAGACATATCATGGAAATCATCTAAGCAGACATAGTGGCTACCTACACAAATCATTCGGAGATAATTGCACTATTTGAGGCATCACGTGAATGCGTGTGGCTCCGCAGAATGGTAAACCACATTGAGTAATCATGTAGCATTGGTTCCTTAGAATCACCTACCATTATCTATGAAGATAATGCTGCTTGTATTACACAGATGCAAACGGGCTACATCAAGAGCAATATAACCAAACACATTTCTCCTAAGTTGTTTGATCCCCATGAGCTCCACCAAAGTGGAGAAATAAACATCTTACAAACAAAGTCTTGCTATAATCCGGCAGATCTCTTCACTAAGTCCCTACCTGCCTCCTCATTCGAGAAATATGTCAAAAGGGGGAGTGTTAAGAAGACAAGGCCTTCAGTTTTGATCTCATCAAATGCAGCAACAACTGCCATAGTTATGGTCATAATCTTCATAGTGACAGCCACAAATAGTATTAGTAGGAGAACATGAAGAGATCCCACAGAACATGAAGATACTCCACTATCTATGGGATAAAGATTGTATAGTGCTATGAACATTCATGCATTTCACTAATATTGAGGCCTTTGAGCTACCATGTAATCTCTCTATAAATAGAGAGCTATGAGATCAATGGAATACACACAATCTACTATCTCTTATTTACATTCCATTTCCTAAGAGGTACAACCCATAGTCGAAACAGGGTCGGTGGCTCGTTCCACGACCCGGGAACGTCGTTCCAATTCGAGGGTCATCGTCCCAATTATCATTGGATCATTGTCCCCATCCCGAAGGGTCATAAAGTCTAGATCAAGGTCCTGGATGTCGCCAGGGAGAAGATCCAACATGGGGCAGGGTTGACGTTGCAGCACAGAACGAGCAATGAATGTGTGTGAGGGCTTTGGGGCAGCGAAGGAGGTGCTGTTGCGGAGGATTGAACGGGGGATTTGTCCGGATATATAGGAGCGACGGTATTGCATCAATGCAGCGGCTTTAGGAGGGAGAGAACAAGAGGAAACAACTGCTGCAGCTTATCTAGCCCTTTTCTTTTCTCGTTCCGGGGTCATCGACCTGATACTTCCTAGTACATGTATCATATTGCGAATTTTTGTCTGGAAGGGGTATAACCCCGTACCACAATTTCATATTGCACCGATCCCGTTCCTCGACCCAGAACCTTTATGACTATGGTACAACCACGAGAAATGGTCCTCGGTCATTTTTTGTTTCCATAAGGTAGCATAAAAGAGAGATTACCCGCCAAAGCGGCAATGCAAATAAGAAGAATTCAGGTAATTGTTTTACAGATGAAAGTAAGTTCTGAACACACTACACTGGTCTGTCTTGTACTGTTTTACCAAGACCCATCTCATCGCTAGAACTCCATTCAAATTATTATTGTACAATGAAACCAGCCAACGCAAACCGTTCATCTGGTACCTGTAGAGTACCAAACAGGTAGCGAACCAACAAAAATGTATAAATGATAAAATAAAGAAATATAACAAAATGAACCGTGTTAACTCTTAACACAATGCAATGTAATGTAGATCATGCTAAATCAACACACATCAGTTCAGCGAACAATCACATTCACACGTTAGAAAAGAATAAACTGCCGTGCGCCGCCACCACAGCTGTAATCTCAGCAGCCAGCACCACGTAAACTAGCATTGATATCAGTAAAAGCTTCCACGGGTTACAACTAAAGCACTAATAGCAGTTCTTACTTACACATATATTAGTAATTCCAAGTACAATATTTGCATAATTTACTCTACACCTCCATCAGCATCTACATCCTCGCCTTGACCTCTAGGAGACGACAATGGCTGATCCAAACTGCCTCCCGTTGCATCTCCAAAAAGTTCCGCAACAACGGCGGCCCTTGCCGACTTTGCTTCTTCATCATCCCCTGACAGGTCAGTGGTTGGCGCTTCATTTCCCTCTTGGCTAGGAAGCTCGCTAGATGATTCTACCATAACCTCAGCTGACACCGGTATCGCTTGCTTTTCAGTGTTGGCATCACCAAGTTCTGTATTTTCACCACTGGGAGCAGGTTTGTTGTTTAGCAGTTCCTGCACAGCAGCGGCAGTCTTTTCTGTCTTTGAATTTTCATCATCTCCCAAAGTGTCATTGTTTGGAGCCTCAGTTACCTCTTGGAAGCTGGGTGCCTTGCTAGATGATTCTAGCGTAACCTCCGCAGACACTGACTTTGCTTCTTCATCATCCCCTGACAGGTCAGTGGTTGGCGCTTCCTTTCCCTCTTGGCTAGGAAGCTCGCTAGATGATTCTACCATAACCTCAGCTGACACCGGTATCGGTTGCTTTTCAGTGTTGGCTTCACCAAGTTCTGTATTTTCACCACTGGGAGCAGGTTCGTTGTTTAGCAGTTCCTGCACAGCAGCGGCAGTCTTTTCTGTCTTTGAATTTTCATCATCTCCCAAAGTGTCATTCTTTGGAGCCTCAGTTACCTCTTGGAAGCTGGGTGCCTCGCTAGATGATTCTACCATAACCTCAGCAGACACTGGTATCGCTTGCTTTTCAGTGTTGGTTTCACCAAGTTCTGTATTTTCACCACCAGGAGCAGGTTTGTTTGACAGTTCCTGCACAGCAGCGGCGGTCTTTTCCATCTTTGAACTTTCATCATCTCCCGAAGCATCACTGCTTGGAACCTCATTTACCTCTTGGCAACTGGGTGGCTCGCTAGATATATCTTGCTTAGCTTCACCAGATGGTGGCAATTGCAGTTCCGTGTCATCTCCAGCAAGCCTTGAAGTTTCACCACCAGGAGCAGGTTCGGTGTTTACCACTAGCTGAGCAGCAGCTGTAGCCTCTTCCATCTTTGCATTTTCATCATTTCCTGAAGGACCAGTGCTTGCAGCCTCACTAGATGTATCTACCATTTCCTCACCAGATGAAAGACCAGCTTCACCAAGTTTTGCATTTTCACCACCATGAGCAGCTTCAGTGTTTAGCAGTCCCTCAGTGGCCTCTTCCATCCTCACATCTTCATCATTTCCTAAAGGGTCAGTGCTCGGAGCCTCTTTTACCTCTTGGCTGGGGAGCTCACTAGATATGGCAGTGGCCTCTTCCATTTTCACATCTTCATCATTTCCTAAAGGGTCAGTGCTCGGAGACTCTTTTACCTCTTGGCTGGGGAGCTCACTAGATATGTCTACCATGACCTCACCAGATTTAGGTGTTGGTTTCACCAAGTTCTGTATTTTCACCACCAGGAGCAGGTTTGTTTGACAGTTCCTGCACAGCAGCGGCGGTCTGTTCCGTCTTTGAACTTTCATCATCTGCCGAAGCATCACTGCTTGGAGCCTCATTTACCTCTTGGCAACTGGGTGGCTCGCTAGATATATCTTGCTTAGCTTCACCAGATGGTGGCAATTGCAGTTCCGTGTCATCTCCAGCAAGCCTTGAAGTTTCACCACCAGGAGCAGGTTCGGTGTTTACCACTAGCTGAGCAGCAGCTGTAGCCTCTTCCATCTTTGCATTTTCATCATTTCCTGAAGGACCAGTGCTTGCAGCCTCACTAGATGTATCTACCATTTCCTCACCAGATGAAAGACCAGCTTCACCAAGTTTTGCATTTTCACCACCATGAGCAGCTTCAGTGTTTAGCAGTCCCTCAGTGGCCTCTTCCATCCTCACATCTTCATCATTTCCTAAAGGGTCAGTGCTCGGAGACTCTTTTACCTCTTGGCTGGGGAGCTCACTAGATATTTCTACCATGACCTCACCAGATGAAGGTGGCAGTTCCTGTTCAGTGTCAGCTTCACCATGCTTAGCATTTTCACAAGGAGCAGGTTCGGTGTTTAGCATTTCCTCGGCAGCAGCATTTTCCATCTCCACATTTTCATTATTCCTCGAAGGATCAGTGATTGGAGCCTCGTTTACTTCTTGGCTAGGCGGCTCATTACATATGTCTATCATTGCCTCCTCATTAGATGGTGGCAATTGTAGTTCAGTGCCAGCTTCACCACCATGAGAAGGTTCGGTGTTTAGCAGTCCCTGACCAGCAGCAGCCTTTTCTGTCTTCACATTTTCATTATTCCTCGATGGATCACTGCTTGGAGACGCCACTTCATGGCTGGGTGGCTCATTACGCATGTCTACCAGGGTCTCCAGTACGGTGTCAGCTTCACCAAGTTCTACATTTTCACCACCAAGAGCAGGTTCTGTACTTTGCAGTCCCTGAGCAGCAACAGCCTCTTCCATCTTTGCACTTCCATCATTTCCCGAAGGGTCAGTGCTTGAAGCCTCCTTAGCCTCTTGGTTGGGTAGCTCACTATATATGTCAACCATGGCCAGAACAGATGAAGGCAGCAATTTCTGTTCAGTGTCAGCTCCGCCAGATTTCGCATCTGCACCACCAGGTGTAGACTCGGTGTTTAACACCTGGGCTCCAACTGTAATGGGAAGACCATCAGTGACAGCATCAGGATGAGCTGTACTTCGCACCTCATGCTCATCAAATCCAATCCCTCGTTTCAAACCTAACAAAATATATTGACGAACTTTAGGTGGATAAAAACAAAATGTACAATCCAAGTGAATCTCTGTGGAGATAGTGGACAGAGTGGGGGCCTACCTTGAAAGTCATCTGTTCCGTTTGGCGGTTCCAACACTAATGACGACTCTACTAGCATTGGCACTTCACCAGATAAATGAGACTCGGTACCTTCACATACTTCACTGATGGCAGTAGTATCATTAGCTTCTGCGCCATCCCCTTGCCTAGGAAGAACGATTTCAGACTCTACTGGCATTGACACATCACCGGATGCATGACCCTCAAGATCTTCGGATACTTCGCAAGCAGTAGCAGCATCATTAGCTTCTTTACCATCTTGCAAAGGAACAACAATTTCTTCAACAGGCTCTGATTCTGTAATAGTTTCAGATGCTTTTGCTGCACATTCATCCCCTGTACCCGTTGTAAGTTCCACTTGCATAACAGAAGTTTCATCAATTGTCTTGGGCTCTGCAACATGCTCAGATGAGGCAGCAGGGCTACCATCTTTAGGTTCGGATCCATCAGTTTCCATGTCAGCTATGTGAATGGATTCATTGTTCATAGGACCACAGATCTCAGCTGGCTTTGCCTGTGAATCAACAAGTTGAAATAGAATTGAGTGCTCTTCGGCAGCTTTAACCACTTCTTCAGTTGGGTCTGCTCCCCTAGTAGCAGCAACATCACCACTTGCTCTACTGTTGCTTTCATCCTTAGAAGCCTCAGCATCTATAATTTGTTCTTGGTTTGTCATAGCTTCTTGAGTTGATTCCACACCAACTAACCCAACTGATGTGAGCGCATCTGAACAGCTACCCACAGTAAGCTCTTCTCCAGTAGTTGTTTTTTCATAGACAACGGTTTCCCCTTGGCTCAAAATGGTAGCTTCTTGAGTTGATCGTGCAGCAACAAGTTCGACTGAAGTGGGCATTTCTGAATGGACAGCTGCTGTAATCCCTTCTCCACTAGGTGCTTTGTCACACGAAATAACTAACTTGGAACATGATGTACCACAGCCATCACCACGCAGCAGACTGCCATTTTCCTCGTTAATATTACCTGTTCCTTTTGTTCCTTGCTGATCAGTAACAGAAGTTTCTTGGACACCCATCATCTCAATCCCCACACTAGAAGATTCTGTTTTGCCACTGCAAGCAATTCTGGAGTAGCTAGCATCTTTATCGGATTCAATCGGGGCTGCTGTAGTTGCAGGAGAATCATTCCCAGATCGCAACGGGCAGCTTTGCCAATCCATGTCAGTATTGTCTGGAAGAGTAGAGGTGATTTGAGTTGATGTAGTTTCTTGGCCATCAATACCAGTTCCTTTACTATCCACAAAATCACCACCATCAGCTGCTTGGGAAGAATCATCCAACATTGAGTCTTCTGAAGAAGAATATCCTACTAAAGCCATATTAGATGCTGCTTGAGCAACTGAAACAATCTTCATTTGTTCAGAACCATGAGTCTCAACACCTAAAAGCCATATCTGAGTGAGTACCTGAGCCCAGATATGCAATATCAACATTATAAACAATGCAAAAAAAAGGAGCCATTCTTACCTATCCCCCGTGTTCCCTCATGATCAACCACGTCAGCAATTGTTGATATTGTTTCAGTATCACCGCCACCAGAAGATTCTAACTTCCCAGCACAAAGAATTTCTTCATCACAGGTATCTTTAGCAGATTCAGCCATCGCCAGGGTAGTTGCAGGAGGATCAGTAGAATGGTCCTTGCCGGAGGCATCATAAGGGCTTTGGATTCCCTCTTCATTAATCCCAGTAGAATGATCCTTGTCACCCTCAAAATCTGTTTTTCTTTGGCAAGTTGGTGGGTCCACATCAGGACCACTACCAATGTTACCTCGCAATGTGTCATCTTCCCCAGTAGATGATAATATAGCACCATCACCAATTGTATGATGCGCTTCAAGCACGTGGCATCCTAGACCATCATTACAGATATTAGATAAAATCCTAATTGACTAGCATTTCTCCAGAAATTTAAATAGTGCACAAACCTGGTGTAGAGGATGGTTCTACAGCTGAAACCATCTTTATCTGTTCTAAACCATGAGCCTCAGACTCGATACCTGAAAATGCCAGATGCATGTGAGTAGCTAGATAGAGTATCAACATAGAAAAACACAGAGCAAGACATAGAGTGCTTACCACGCAAGTCAGTTCCAGGTGATGCTTTAGTTTCAATCTCCACAATCGAGTCAATTTTTGTTTGTTCTGAATTATTAACCTCATCACCTGGGGGGGGAGGGGGAGAAACAGCAAGCAAATGCATGCATAAATATTTCATGTGAATGTTAACTACCTGAGAGTTTGAAACAGTGTGAATACCTGGTGAAACTGTTCCTCTTGTCACACCATGATCAACAAGTGCAGTCTCCTGGACGCACAATGTATCAATCTCTGCAGCTGCAACCATCTTTGTTTGTTGTTCTGAACTGTGAACCATAATATCTGAAACAAGAAGAGCAAAGAATGAAAAGAAATGCAAGCCGCTGTCACTAACAACATTTGAATAATAACAGCAAGGATTTAGTATTCTCATCTGCGCCAAGAATTATGGAGCGCATGTGTGGGCACAAGTGGGTCCGAACAAGTACCTTGCACATGTTCATCATTAGCAGGTGGAACCATCATTTTTTGTTGCTCTGAACTATTAACTTCAGCGCCTGAAAATAAAAGGAGAGAAGGGCTTTGTCAGCCACACTGAAAATAACCGCACAGGGCATACTACTCATCTAACCAAGAACGGTGGCGTGTGCATGCGTAGGCTTGTGAGTGTGATAAAATACCTTGCATATGTTCATCATTCGCAGGTGCTAGTTCTGAAGCTGAAGCCATAATGCTTTGTTCTGTTCCGTCAGGCAGTGCAGGAATCTGTGTGCCTAAATTTACTGCCTTGATATCTGATGACTGCATTTCCGTTGACGCTTCACCCAATGCATGACTCTCAGTATCATTAGCTTCTGCAATATCCTCTTGCATAGGAACAGCAGTTTCTTTATCTGGTTCCATGACAATTTCAGATAAAGCACTGCCTTCCTCTGCTGTGCAGTAAATATCTGATTTTGTTGCCTCTGATTCCACTTGAATAGCAGAAACTACACCAATTGGATTGGATGGCACAACAAGAAGCTCAGATGAGGCAGTAAGACCACCATTCTTTAGTACTGAACAGTCATCTTCCAACCCTGTCCGAGGAGATTCATTTAGCGTAGGACCACAAATCGCAGTTGGCTTTGTCTGCGTCTCAACATGCGCAGATAGAGCAGATTGCTCTTCAGCAGAATGAACTATTTCTACAGTCTGTTTTGTTCCTTCGGCAATAGTAGAATCACCATCAGGTTCCATGTTACAGGCCTCCATAAACACTATGGTGTTTGCAACAGTAGTTTCTTGAGTTGGTTCCACAGAAACAAGTGAACTAGGTATTTCTGAATGGCTACTTGCAGTAAGATCTTCAGTAGGTTCCTTTTCACACACAAGACCAATCATGGATGGTGATGCACCAAGAACATTGTCACGCCGCGGACTGCCAGTTTTGTCATCCAAATCCCCTGTTCCTTTTGTTCTCTCAAGGCAAGCAACAGCAGTCTCTTGGATAGCCACTGTTTCAATCTCAGTACCAGAAGATTCTAACCTGCCAGCACAAATAATTTCAGCATCATCAGTAACTTTATTAGACTCAACTGTTGCCAGGGTAATTGCAGGAGGATCACTTCCAATATGCAAGGTGCAGCTTTGCTTATTCAAATTAGAATTCTCCACAGAGGTAATGGTGCTTTCTTCCATCAGTTCTCGTGTTGTGTCAACAGGATTAACAATGGTGTCCTCAATTTCATTATGAGAATCAACATTTGCATTGCTATTGGTTCGGTTTTCACCACCAGTCCTAACCAAGATTTCTTCACAAGATACCTGACCCTCGAGATCATTATGTGCTTTGCAAACCGTGGGGCTGCCATCGGTAGAGACACCAACTTCTGCCATGCTGGACTCTTTATCAGATTGAGTGGACGAAGTATCCTGAGCTTCGTCAGGGCCATCAGTATCCATGGCAGCATGGGTTTCAACAGTAGTTCCTTTACTTTCCAATGTATCACCATCCGTAGATAAACCACCATCTTTCATTCTGACCTCTTTCTGAGATTGGGTGGACGAAGCATGACAAGTTTCATTGCCCTGACTATAAGTTTGACTGTCAGCAGAACTCTTATCCAATGTTTCTTCCATTTTCGCCTGCTCCTTACTACTCTCCAAAATCTCCTCTTGAGCTGGAAGCTGATCTGATTCAGTTGATTGTAAAGCAGCAGGCAAACGACTGGAAGAACCCCTAGAAGTATCATCAACTTTCAAATCATCTTGCTTACAACCAGTCACATCAACACCAACACCTTCACTGCTCAAGACACAATTATCATCTTTGGCGGGAATAGGAGTGTATTTAGCTGAGGCATCTTGAGGAGCTTTGCTATGTAGTATCAATGCATCAGACTGCCTTGTAATTTCATCTGTACATGGTGCATCTGACTGGCAAGCAGCACTGCTATCAATTTTATCCTGCAATTTGTCTGTTACTGCACTTGAGGTAAGCATATCAACATCAGCAGTCTTAACATGAACTTCATGCGCTGTGTTTTCTTCGTCATTTGAAGGTGCTGATTCCGCGGCTGAGACTACCTTTGTTGGTTGTTCTGAACTATCAACCTCTATACCTGAAAAGAGAAAGTGCAAAAATATGCATACTGTTATCAATTGGTACTAATGAGTTGAAAAATAACAGAAAATAGTGTTCTGAATTTCTCATCTGGGCCAAGAACAAAGTGTGTGCGGGGGTGAGTGCATATAACGAGTACCTTGCATGTGTTTTTCATTGGCGGATGCTGGCTCAGCAGCTGAAACAACTCTTTTCTGCTCCGAATTATTAACTTCAGTACCTGAAAACAAAAGCAGCAATAACATGCATATAAAGCATCAGCCATTATTACTATTTATCAGTGAGAATAACAGCAAATAGCATACTGCTCTTCTCGTCTGGACGAGGAATTGCTTGTGTGTGGGCACATGCGTGTGAGGAAGGGTACCTTTCATGTGTTCATCACTTGCAGACGCTGATTCCGCAGCTGGAACCATCTTTGTTTGTGGTACTGAAATCTTAAACTCAATGCCTAGGGAAAAGGAAACATGAAGACATGCACAAGTAATGTCAGACATTGATACCCTTGGAATTGAAAATAACAGCAAAGAATTGTACTACTCTCATATCTGGAACCAGAATTGCAGTCTAGGCATAATAAATAATACCTTGTAAATCGCCTCCTGGAAGTTTTCTTTCTTCAGATTTGTCCACCGCAGGAGTTTGGGTTATCATCATGGCGGTTGTTACTTCAGAACTTGTTGCGCCTGACACATAACTCCCCACTGGAACTGAAATGTCAGAAGACACATGACTCATCACTGGAATTGAAATGTTGGAAGACACCTGACTCCCAGGATGCTTCTGTGCTTCACTAACAGAAGCAATGGTAACCTCAGCTGTTAACGAGTCAGCACCCTGTTGCTCAACTGATGAAACACACACACTTGTGGTTGGCCTTGCTGATATCTCTGACGTTTTTATGTCCTCCGCCTGCTTCGATCCAGTAAGTCGGGCACGGCGTTCACTTGCAGAATTATTTCTGTTGCGTGGTTCCCTTGCTGACCCTTTCCTCCTCCTGCCTGGTGCCTTATTTGGAGCAGCATTGCCAACCTCATGAGGTACTACGTTGCCATCCTTACCTGAATTCTGAAGCAAGGAGGCAGATTGGCCAAACTGAGCACTTGCTGGTATATCACTAGCAGGATTTGCACTAACCATTTCTAAGTGACTAGCAGGGACATCAGAACACACTGCCAAATGGTCCTTCCCTGTCTTGAATTCTTCTTGATTTTCAGGAGCAACAGAAACAGGTGCGTGAAGGTGCAAATCAGCCGGTTTATCATCAACAACAGGATTGGCAGATGTGAGAGTTATTTCAGAATGAATAGCGCGGGTATCACTGAAACTACTAGGAAGTGTAGCTTCATTGATGGGGACAGCTATAGGTGTGCTTGGTTGAGAATCATATCCAGACTTCTCATGTAATGGTAGGTTGATATTTGGTAATTCGTCTTGAAGTGAACTGCCATCTCTTTCCTTCATTATTCCCTGTTTCTCACTTGGGTTCATACCAGAACCAACTTCGTCAACGGTAACAGACGTGCTGTAATAAGATTTTTTCATAGCTGATCTTTGTCTAGTGCTGACTCCAGTATCCTCGCTACCAGTTGTTTTCTTTCGGCGGCGACGCGAAGCAGCTTGCTTCTCAAGAGGCTTATCCGCCACCACATGTGATGTTTCCACTAATCCTTCTGAAACCACAGGCATAGTAGGTGCCGATGCCACTTGAAGCAATCCAACATTTTCATTAGGACTTTTTGGTGCCAGTGTGATAGTGCTGTCTGACGCCACAGTTCCAGCACATATATCTTTTGCCACAGGTGTTGTAATGGTTGCACATTTATCTCCTTCATGAACAGAAGAAATATGCTTACCACTATCTGGCAACAATGTATCCGGTTTAACTGCAACCAAATCCTTCTGGATTCCTGCCACTGCCACAGCACTCCCTTGTGATGAGGGCATATTCACTTGAGTATATGAAGAAACATAACTAGTATCTGACACTCCACTACAAGCTGAAACAGTTGGGTTAAGACTAACATCATCTATACCAGATGATGTTAGAGATTTTGGTTTTCGGCCTCGTCTGCGAGGTGTTTCTCCTGCTTGGGCTTTCCTGCCTCTAGCTGGTTGATGAGGTGCTGCAGGTGCTGCAACATTATGAACACTCTGTAATGATGTACCAATTTCCTTTACTACAGATCCTTCCAGGGCAGTGACAGAACTCGAAAGCTTACTTTCAGTACCAAACTCTTGTTTGTTGATATCAGCCGGTGATATAGAATGTGCAATAACGTCTGAAGCAGAAGAATGGATCGGAGTAGCTGGTGAATCAGAATGGATGGTAGTTGCTGGTGTAGAAGAACTACCATCCTGTGTGGCTCCTGTCTCTTGTTTTACAGCATCTGTTGGAGCTTTAGCAGGAGATAAGAAAATATCAGACCTTTTAGGTCTACCTCTCCGCCGTTTCGCTGGTGGGGAGTCACCAACAGTTGGGGATGCCTCGTTCCTCATTTGTTCTGATTCTTTTGAACTCTCCGCAACAATTTCAGACTTAGTGCCTTTAGGAATATCTAAATCCTTCGGCACACTACCATCCTCCTTCGGCACACCACCATCCTCCTTCGGCACACCGCCATCCTTTGGGGCACCACCATCCTTTGGCACACCACCAGGTTGGGGTGATTCGGGAGAATCAACTTGACAAAGTTTTTCAAATTCTTCTTCAGTCCATTGGTCCTCATAAGAGCGAACCTATATGTGTATTCATGAATTAGTAAACAAATTTATTAGATCACAATTGAGAGATACATTGAAAGACAATGTGGAACTGACCTCGCGAGCTCGTTTACCCCTTCCATAGTGCTGTGTATCAAGGCCCCCAAGTCCACCCTTCTTTCTCACATTCACCTTTACATTCTTCACATTTGATGTCTCATAAAGCTTCATAGCATGGCAGAAGGGCTTGAGATCATCGTCAGTAACAAGACGAGAAGGCAATACTGCAGGGTCTAGCCCACTGGTTGATCCATCCTGAACCACCTTTTGCCAAGATGCCTGTAAGGATACAGAAAAAATTACAAGGAGGCAGAAGGAAATATGTAAAAGATCTAGTCCAAAGAAAGTAATACAAATTCAACATACCAGTTCTTCTTCTCTCCTTTGCTTGTCAATAGATTCAAATACATCAATCTCATCTTCGCTGCAGTATGAAAAGTGAGGCGATGTTATGCAACTACAATCATTCATAGTCTCACAAAAAATCAGATCTTACCTCCGAGCAAGAATATTATTCAGAGCATCATCATCTAACACTGGAGCTGCTTCTTCCTTCTTACACTCACGTAGGAGTGATTCGAGATACTCCCTTCGATCTTCAGCACTGCAATAGCATCCCAACCCCAATAGAATGAATTAGAGGGGAGGAAAAGGCCTGTCGGCAAAGTGGGGTGCTAAATTAGCTGAGCCAACGGAAAAAATTACCTTGTGTTATTGTCAAAAAAACCAGCAGTTATACTCTGATTAGCAACGCCTAATTTGTGTTCTGCTGAAGCCCTGACTTGCTCTTCAACAGTCCGGACCTTTTATTCAGCAAAATACATTAGAAGTCAAAAATAAATTGCACCATTGGGATTTTTCAGCTGAACTAGAAGAAGTATTCCTTTCGGTTAAACCAAGCAGTACTTCTAAAGATATTCAGGTCATCACAAAATCATGTAGGGTCTCTGCTAAGACATAAACAAATACTACATAATAAAGAAAAATCTCCGCAAGAAATATTGTATATAGTTACTATCAAATCCGCAACTCTATTTACTTGGATACCTAAAAAGGTAAAAAAATCTTTATTCGTCTGGATTGAAAAACATCAAACTGTGTTGTGCCTTCTAAGAAACAGCAGAAACGTAAGTTCTACTATGATGTGGTTGAGCCTTATTAAGCACCCTCTTGCATTGGAGAAATTGACTTTTATATAGGTGCTGAATGATGAGCAACAACCCCTCTTCAAGCACCCATGACTAAGCACCTTGCACTGTACATACCCTCATAAACTTTTCTCGTTAATTCATTTATTAGATTATGACAAGGTTCTCCCAGAATGTAAGCCAGAAGGGAATCTACAACAGTTCAAAAAACGAGTGCTGTACACAAGACGACAAGTTATTAGTTCCCAAAAGTGAAACGTTGCCCTGTCTAAGCACAAAGAACTCAACTTGTGGCATCATTCATATTTCCCCTTTTTTCACCAGTAGATATTATTTGCACTCTTCGATTTTCAATTATTGGGAAGGGCGGGCCTGACCCAGTGGTTGATTTTCTCTACTTATGACCTGGAGGTCCTGGGTTCAAATCAGCCTCCTGGCAAAACAAAACAAGGGAACGTCTGCCTAGAAATTCCCTTCCCCAGACCCTCACATTGTGGGCTAGCTTTCAGCACTAGGTATACTGATTCGATTTATTAATTAACTAGATAAACAACTTTCAACATAACACCAAGAGAAAACATTACCGTTTCTAAACGTAAAACAAGAACCTCCCTCTTTTGACCAATCCTGTGGGCCCTAGCCTGTGCTTGAAGATCAACCTGGACAATAATCAATTAGGAATGAGTAGTAATGACAGTTTTCTTCAAGGGTATATATATTTTCCCATGACATTATTTTAGATATTTAGCTACCTGAGGATTCCAATCCGTGTCAAATATGATAACAGTATCAGCTGCTTGGAGATTGACACCAACACCTCCAGCTCGTATGCTATCAAAAGGGAAAGTGAACCATAGAGCTAAGTACTTGTTGGTCAAAAAGGTAAATAAGTTCAAATTTTAATCAAATCAGTAGCCCAAGCATGCTTCATGAGTTTGCTAAGTTCCTTCTTTTATAAGATTGTAACATACCTGAGAAGAAAAATGAATGCTTGAGAATTAGGAGCATTAAATTTATCGATAAGAGCTCCTCTTTCATGGCCAGAGGTGTGCCCATCCAACCGAAGGTACTTATATTTTTTCCAACCCAAGTAATCCTCCATTACATCAAGCAATCTTGTCATTGTAGAAAAAAGAAGAACCTGTACCATTGTAGTTGACATCAGTGAACAAGAACCAATTACCAGAAAAGGAACAAAGATACCAAGAAAAAAAAACATTCGAGCTCAACTTGCAAAAAGAGAAAAAAAGAACAATAAATTCTAGTGTGCAGAAGTCAAACTAAATCCAATATTTATCCACTCACCCTATGGCCAGTAGCTTTGAGTTTGGGTAGCAGTCTGTCCAGCATCTCGAGTTTACCACAGAGCCTCACAATAGATGGCAGGAAATGTTTAGGTAGATAGCTCTCAATCTACAAAGAGAACCGATGGTTGGCGGGATGCATATAAGGATCCGAATATAACAATAGCGAGCCAGAATAGAAGATTTGCATTCTACCTCATCCACATGAAGCTGGCTCAGGTACGGATGGTTGCATATGTTCCTCAATTCCATGACAGAATTGTGCACAGAGCGAACCTAAAGATAATAAACTAGCATCTTAAATACTGAATCCTTGAAATAGTTAAGAAGCATAAGAATGAACTTAGAACAGTTAGATGATGTGCACCTTAACCGCTCCAATTCCACCAAGATTATCTTCAACCCTTGTCATGAGAAGTTTCTGATAAGCAGATGCCTCACATCTTACAAGTCTTTCGATCTTCTCTGGCAGCTCATTTTCAACCTGAAGGTAGTAAAACACAACTAAAATATTGCATAAACTATATGGATATAGACAGAGATGAGAGAAGGAGATCTGCGACGATGCATTACTCCCTCAGCTTATTTTTATATGGGTATTAGGATTTTTAGAAATCTTTTGAAGTGTACTTTGAGTCTTTGACCATTAATTTATTTGACAGTATATCATCAATTGTCACAAAATCAGTGTCAGATGAAATGATTTGTGAAATATGAACCTATTGATATAACTTTCATACACTAAGTATGCATATAATATAATTCGATAAGGAATATGCTTGACACAACACATATCATGCACTCCCACTTTTTGTAAATGGAGCTCTTTCCTAATGTTCATGTTCAAGGTATAAACCAAATTGTTGCAATGCGAAATTGATTCGCGCACCACCAGGGTAACTATCGTGCTTTCATGACAATGAACAATTGGTTTCCAAGCAAAGCAACAGAGATCAATCGCTTCCATGTAGGAGAGACGATCGTTTTCCAACACAAAAATGGTAAAGATCAACAAAAACACTATAAATCCTGCAGATTCTTAAAGAATATAACTGATAAACTTGACTGCCAGCAGTTAAAATAATTTGGCCAATGAAATAAATAAACCAGCCAGATTATGCTTTAAACACCAACCAATGTCAATATGGTTGGAAAGCACTATTCCCAAAGTGCCAGAAAAAAATAGTGAAAAAAGTATCTCATGTGCCTTCTCACGTATATTAGGCAAAGTTGCAACAGCCTGGTTGCACAGTTCTGTTGTTTAGCTTAGACGAACTAGACGGATTCATTCATAAAGGTATACAGATATGAAAGATAAAAATAGACAACTTTGAACTACCAATCATGGAGAATGTTGAACAGCCAAGCTAATAGAGAATGCAATGCATTGTGGGTATGTAAATATGTAATTATTCAATTATTTTCAAGAACAGGCATTAAGATTGTGAAATCAAAGACCTTATGCTTAAGTCTTCGGAGAACAAAGGGCCGAAGAACCTGGTGAAGACGATTTATGATCAGCAAGTTTTCCTCCTCTGAAAGTAAGGCCTTTAAGTAGAAAAGGTAACATGGTCAAACATCATTCCATAGAACAGAACATCCACTATTTGGGAAATAAATATAACTGGACCGTACCTCATCAGGTGAATTATCACCATTACTTTCAAATGGTTTGTTAAACCACTGAGAAAAGTCCTCTGATGAATTAAATATATTGGGCAACAGGAAATTCAAAAGTGCCCACAGCTCCTCAAGATTGTTCTTCATAGAAAAAGCACATCAAATTAGCAGAGTTGTCATATATGGTAGTTGAGTAATATATAACTAATATAGCGGGTAGAGACCATTTTAAATAGCCAACCATTGGCACAGACATTACTTGAAAAAAGCAAAAGACTGAACTAACGTATAAAGGTGCAAATGCAAACTTCAGAACCTGCAGAGGAGTTCCTGTCAATAATAGCCGATGAGAGCTCCGATAAAGCTTCAAATCAGCATTGAGCTTACAAGACGCATTCTTTATACGATGCCCTTCATCAATTATTATATAATGCCATTGTATTTTGCTTAGTTTTGGCCTATCATGCTTGTTCATCAGGTACTCGTATGTTGTCAAAAGAACATTGAACTTCTGATGAACAATCATCTCTCTGAAAGAAAATAGCTAAAGTGAATAAAATCTCCACATGGACTAGTGCAAAATGAATCCAAAGAAATATTTACTTGAACATTCTGCGCCTTTCTTCTGGAGGACCAGCATAAGCAATTTTATTTATACTAGGTGCCCAGAAGTTGAGCTCAGATTCCCATCCAGGAAGAACGGATGATGGTACAACAACGAGAAAAGGTCCTCGGTCATTTTTTGTTTCCATAAGGTAGCATAAAAGAGAGATTACCTGGGCAAAACGGCAATGCAAATAAGAAGAATTCAGGTAATTGTTTTACAGATGAAAGTAAGTTCTGAACACGCTACACTAGGTCTTACTTGTACTGTTTTACCAAGACCCATCTCATCCGCTAGAATTCCATTCAAATTATTATTGTACAATGAAACCAGCCAACGCAAACCGTTCATCTGGTACCTGTAGAGTACCAATCAGGTAGCGAAACAACAAAAATGTATAAATGGTAAAATAGAACATCTTATTACACCCAAAAGTTTTAACTGTTTAAGGGAACAAAACAATAGCAGAATGAATAGCGCAGCTTACTCTCGCAATTTGCCACCCTGAAGATAAGATGGCTGATCATTTACAGTCTCCTTTACACTAGAAATACATAGGCAACCATATCAGAATTAGAAAAAGATTAAGGATCTAAAATCACGCACATGGTTATATATCCCACTGAAAAAGGAAGATATATTTTATCCAATTCAAAAGTACCTGTGGGCAAGTTGATAGTACTTTTCGTTACTTTCCAGATAATGCTGCAAAGATAACATATCACAGTTAAGTAAACCTCAAAGAAGAATAATCTGAAATCTGAATAACAGAAAAGTCAACCTGTGGCTGGTAGCTCTCATCTTCAATGTCGTTTGCAGGGTCACTCTTATCAGAAACATGAGATGCACGTCCAGATGCATTCTGCAGTTTGGCCCCAAGTTTCTGTAAATATTTCTCAGTTTCTCGCAATAGTTGCTTAACTCGGTCAGATTTTGCGTCCTGCAATGTGGCATGGAAGCAACTCGAATCAAACAAATAGAGATTAAAATAAAGGGTTAAGCTCAAAATACAGGTAACTCAAAACATAGCAAGCAAGCCTCACCTGAACCATCCTAAGATATCCCTCAACATCATTGTTCTTAAGCAGATTGATTTTCTCTCGTTGGATCCTATCCAGTTTCTCCCGGTGAATCCGCTCTTTCCTCTTGTGAAATTCTTTTATGTATCTATTGAAACCCTTCAAGCGTTCTCTCTTAACCTTGAAGCTATCCTCGAGTTTCTCTCTGCAAAAGAAACCAGGGAGATGACTTCAAATGGTACAACAGAATGATGGATGCAATAGAGATTCGTATCCAACCTGTGAGCCTCTATATCAGCAAAGAACTCCTTCTGTCTCTCACGAATTCTCTTTTGCCTTTCTTCCTTCATTTTCTGTTCAATTTTCTCAAGCTGTTTCGCACGTCGTCCATGCCTATGTTTCTTCACTGCCTTTATACGCTCCAAGTCAGCTGTATTGGGCTTGAAAAAGTCCAACAAAAATTCACTGCATGACAGAATTTAGAAAACAAAACAGGAATTGCATAGTTAAACAAACATAAAGTCAGACTAAGAGAAGAATAGCATTGATTGGGGGTCTCCATTGACAACAAACCTGCGTACACGACGTTGGAGTGGCAGAAGTTGAAGTTTTTTCCATTCAATGACACTCTTTGTCTTTGCGGAAAGTTCTGATGAATTAACGCTTCCCTAAAGACATATGAAATTTAAATTTTGTAGCCAAGGTTTACAGCCAGCCAACAGAGGACGAGATGTAAATCCAGTAGTGTACTAGTGTAACAAATAGAAACACACGCGCACGCCCACACACGCGCACACACCAACAGTATAGCTTACACAAACCAGATCTTGATAACAAAAGTTAGCTGCTGGAATGCAAATTCTGAATTTGACAAAATAAAGACTAATGAAGGTAATGGAACTTATTCATAAGCGCATACAAACATATTCCTAAATTATGCATTTCTTATTTCAGAGAGAAGGTAAACCTTTATCTTGTTGAAGGACGCTGAAATTCTGCTGTGCAATTTATGTTGCTCCAGTGTCCTTTTTTGTTTCTGATTGTACATTCTCTTCTGGTAATCCAAAATCCATTTTTCCGTCATTGTGTGCTTTGGAGGAGATGATGGTAAATCATCATGCTCCGAGATATCCTCATCTCCTTCATGAGCAGCCTGCTCCAGCACAACCTCTGCTACGTGGCTACAATTTTCAACATCATTACCAGCTCCAACTGTCTCTGGAGTCGGATCTATTCCAGGCATATTGGAGTTGTAACCATCAACGGGCATACTGTGTGACTTTGAAGGCACAAGAGATTCTTTAGGTTCCTGATTCAGATGTCTATTACCACCCAAAGCAGTAGGTCCCAGGCCTCCCCAACTCAAATTCCGGTTCAAATTTTCAGCATCAGTTCTATGAATATCAGGGGCAATTCTTCTTGTATCTCCCTGAAAGTATGACTGCTGTGGTCCAGCTGGAACAGAAGATGCAGTCTCTTGGGAACGCATTTCAGAACTAGTTCCCTGCATAACAGAACCTTGCTGGATATTTTCAGCTTCCATCAAAGACTTCTCCTGTTCAGCTACCTTGATCTTCTTTGTGGCATTTTCTGGGTCCTTCGAAAAGGAATCAACCTCTGCAATACTTCCCGCAGATGTGGATGGAAGTCTAGATATATCGCTTTGCCTACAAAAAACAGCAGAATTCTCCCGACTGCTTCCATTGTCCTTCCCCAAACCATCAGCCACTCTGCTCTCGCTGCCCCTCTGACCTGCACTGTCACCTGATTTGCAAGTAAAAATTCATCATTAATATGACCAAACAGAAATACAAAATAAATCATACGATGCGTTCTTTTCTTAGTTCTTACTTTCTGCAGGAGGCCCTCTACCCAAGGCAATTTCAAGATGCACCTTCCTGGGCTGCAAGTTATTTCTACAAGAAAAAATAGCCTACATGAGTGCCACAAAAGGAAGTTTCGATTTCATGCTCTGAAACCTGGACATACTCAGTGAAACTACAAGAGAACGATATACGAAAAGAGATGCAGACCTAAATGCAAGAAATACTAAGCACTGTGCTCTGAGCTGCTTCAGCTGCTGTTCTTTGAATGGTATGTTGGAAGAGGTGAGAGACATTGAACTTGGTCCAGTATTTCTATTCGGAAGTGCAGACAGTCTGCCTTCTTGGAAAGATGCCTCGGCTCTCTGTGGCGCTCTGATAATACCCTGCCTTTCTTGCATGGGACTTCCCTGGAAAGTTGCATTACATTTATCTCAAATAAGAGCTCTTGAAGATTGCATTAGCCATTTAAGGTACAAATAAGAATGAACAGATGAGCAAACAAAAAGCTCCTCGAGATGGCTTGTGGAAGCAGGTTGGCACCAGCCAGATGATCAACCCGGTAGGAAACCAATTAAGGCATCCTCATAGAGAATCCTCGAGACATGCATCAAATACATTTTTGTGCTAGCTCAATTCAACCTTATGATAATGAATATCCCTCCTTACTTCCAGTGGACAACATATTATCCAAAAGTACATGGTATCCCAAATAACACGCAAGTCTAAGCACATGGAATCTCTAAGTATCAAAACAAAGGTCTTACATGAGGAATCCCAGGCTGAGATGCAACTTTAGCTGCCGAATGAAGTTCGGCGCCAATACTGCCAGAAGCCAATTCCTTGCCTTTGTCCAGAAACTGTGAGCTACCTCCAAAGGAAGAGGAATTGTAAGGAGGAATTGTAGGAAATCCCATTTGTGGTGCAGAAGTGGAGTTAAAAGCTCCTTGTGCCCCTAGATTAACTTTCCCTGCAATATATGCAAGCTCATTGTCAACAAGGTAAGTATCTGAACTCCAGTATCTCTCATTAGACCATTATATCTTGTTTAACTGGAAAGTACCTTCGCCAGTAACTCCAGAACTCGCTAAATTGGGAATAGACCCTTGAGAATTCTTCATAATTGATGACGCTTGCGGATTCTGGTTCCAGCCAAAACCAGCATTAAATAAGTTCGCTCCACCCTGCATACTTTTCTGCAACTCGATAGGAACACCGCTAGAAGCCAGTCCTTCAGGAAAATTTGGAATTTGAGCCATTGCAAATGGATTTGATGGTTTAGTCTTGTCAATAGTCCTCCCAGAAGTCAATGCACCTTCCGGATGAGCCCTGAGAAAAGGCGCACCACCATGTAATGGTGGCACCTGAGCAGTACCACTTTGCAGCGAATGTGGTTGCTCATGCTCCATTCCCATGGAAGGCTGACCTTGTCTACCAGCTTTGCCAACCTGTTTTCCCTTTCTGGTATTGTGTCCAGTAGAGATAGCATCTGACTTTGAATTGTCTTCAGAATGCAAATCCCCAGCTCCTTTTGAATCCATCCTTTTTCTCTTAGAGGAGGTTTTCTTACTTGTTTTATCATCGGATTTCAAAGAATCGTGTGAATTCATAGATCTGGTGTCCTCCATCTGCAGACTTGCAGGGCTTTCAATGCCAGAGGACCTCCCGCTCTTCTGTGACATAGAGCCTTGATGAATATCAGATGCTGAGAAATCACCCCTATTTGGCCCTGTGGGTACCCTGCCTGAAATAGATGCCCCATGCCTTGTCATATCTGTTGAACCTGACAAACATAAAAGATGCATCAGGAAGTAAATTCATATCTCCAAAACTATTGGAATTTTTCAGTTGAAGCTGCTTACCTGATGGAAACTGCCATAATCCAGCTTGCCCAGTCTGGGATGCATCACTTCCCACCATGGGAGACTGGATACCAATGACCTCCTTGTCCTTTGACATGGCACCACTAGAATCCCCTGCCTGCGGACCACCAGCAAATGGAATTCGTGATGAACGCAATGCATCCATATCAATTCCATGTTGGTTTACAACTGTCTCCATAGCCCTGCCATTGTTACAGTCAGTATGGAAGTATTCTGAATTAGGAAGAGGAAAAAGCTCCAGCACATTTTTAAATCTCTATATAACATGCTGAACATTGGGAAGTTGGTCCTATACCACCACAAGAAATTTGCTTCAGTAAAATACAATCAAAGGTTCCCTACGTTAACTTCTGTACCATTATGTCTTTAACATGTTTTATTTTATTTTCCTTTTCTCTTTTTTTAGGGCACATCTGATACCCCATTCTCCATTTTTGCAACTCCAGTATAAGAACAGTATTCCTACAAATATTAGGTTAAAAAAGACCAAACAAAAAAATGTTCAGTTCTGGAGTTCCTGACCATTTAGAGAATTATGCCCCCACAAAGATAAACTAAGAATTTTAACCAATATTTGAGTCATTTTCTCATTTGTAAAACATAATGAAGAACCAAAGCAAATATTCACCTTGATATGACTTGATATGGCAGTGACTGCTCTTTTCCACTTAGTTTCATATGTTGACATATCTGAACATCAAACAAAACGTAACAAGCAAGTTGGTATAGTTTTTTAGACTTCACATGTTCTTATGCATTATTGGTTGAGCTGTGTACCACATAAAGTTTTGTTGCTAGTTTAGAAGGCTCATCCTTTGACTCCTGAATAAGTTTATGAAGAAGTTTCGCAGCCTCCATCTCAACATGCTGTGATGAAGCCATTTCTAAATTAACCTGTCATCACATTGATTCAGATCAGCCCGTGATTCATGTTAAACTAAATGATGTGACAGCCTTCAAGCATCAAATAATCATACAGATATAGCAGCATGATGTTCCAGGACTACTTTTAGTATATGCAATATATCAATGCACCATTAGTATATTTAGTAAGCAAAAACAAACATAGCTTGCAATCTCATTGCAATCCACACTATAACTTCAACAAAATATCGACCTAGGTTTTGCATGTTATGCTTTAGCTAGAGGTTTTATGGAGAAAACAGCATAGACAGTGCAGCATGTGCAGCTAAAGTTTGCTGATACTTCCGGTCTATCGTACATGGCATGGGACCTCTTCACACACTATAGCATTCCACGCACATGGGAGAGCTTCACTGATTAAAAGCAATCAGCTTTCCTTAGGATAGTATTTAGCTGAAATGTTGTTTAAGTAGATAGTACTTATATTAACCTATCTCCGGACTCTTCAGAGCTGGGTGTTCATATCCAAGCTTTATCCTAACCTAATAAAACATGGCTGCAGATGGTAAGTCTTTAAAATCACTTTAACTAAATCTTGGTTCGCTTCAATTCAAGATCCAAACAACCCCTCAACTCGATGTACCAGACAACCTCGCCACTTGGTGCGCTCAAAGCTACTGAGCAGCTGGATGGAACAACTAGATCGGCCCAAAAATCTCCCTATATATTTCGCACCCAAAATTAGACAACGCGAAGCACTAACCCTAGCTGGGAAACAGAGGTATACTGATCGCGACCACGATTCCCAAATCCGCGCACAGGAAGACCAAACCTACACCTCAAGTGAGCTGGAGCTAGAGGGGAGAAACCCAGGCAGGCGGCGGCTACTTACGGTGATTGGGGATCGGAGAAAACCCTAGCGGGAAGGAGGAAGGGAGAAGGCCAGAGCCGCGGAGCCGCCGCGCGGGAGAGCTGGTGGCCTCCAGCTGCGGCGGCGGAGGCGACGGGAGATTCGCCGGCGAGCGCGGCGGTGGTGGCAGGAGCAACCGCGTGAGCTACGTGCCCGAGCTCGAGCTCGTCGCCTCCGCCATTTCCAGTTTCTCACAAGACCCCTTCAGTGCTGCCCTCTCTCTCCCGTTCCGTGTGGTATTCGGCTTCTAGCGTCTAAGCACATGGAATCTCTAAGTATCAAAACAAAGGTCTTACATGAGGAATCCCAGGCTGAGATGTGACTTTAGCTGCCGAATGAAGTTCGGCGCCAATACTGCCAGAAGCCAATTCCTTGCCTTTGTCCAGAAACTGTGAGCTACCTCCAAAGGAAGAGGAATTGTAAGGAGAAATTGTAGGAAATCCCATTTGTGGTGCAGAAGTGGAGTTAAAAGCTCCTTGTGCCCCTAGATTAACTTTCCCTGCAATATATGCAAGCTCATTGTCAACAAGGTAAGTATCTGAACTCCAGTATCTCTCATTAGACCATTATATCTTGTTTAACTGGAAAGTACCTTCGCCAGTAACTCCAGAACTCGCTAAATTGGGAATAGACCCTTGAGAATTCTTCATAATTGATGACGCTTGCGGATTCTGGTTCCAGCCAAAACCAGCATTAAATAAGTTTGCTCCACCCTGCATACTTTTCTGCAACTCGATAGGAACACCGCTAGAAGCCAGTCCTTCAGGAAAATTTGGAATTTGAGCCATTGCAAATGGATTTGATGGTTTAGTCTTGTCAATAGTCCTCCCAGAAGTCAATGCACCTTCCGGATGAGCCCTGAGAAAAGGCGCACCACCATGTAATGGTGGCACCTGAGCAGTACCACTTTGCAGCGAATGTGGTTGCTCATGCTCCATTCCCATGGAAGGCTGACCTTGTCTACCAGCTTTGCCAACCTGTTTTCCCTTTCTGGTATTGTGTCCAGTAGAGATAGCATCTGACTTTGAATTGTCTTCAGAATGCAAATCCCCAGCTCCTTTTGAATCCATCCTTTTTCTCTTAGAGGAGGTTTTCTTACTTGTTTTATCATCGGATTTCAAAGAATCGTGTGAATTCATAGATCTGGTGTCCTCCATCTGCAGACTTGCAGGGCTTTCAATGCCAGAGGACCTCCCGCTCTTCTGTGACATAGAGCCTTGATGAATATCAGATGCTGAGAAATCACCCCTATTTGGCCCTGTGGGTACCCTGCCTGAAATAGATGCCCCATGCCTTGTCATATCTGTTGAACCTGACAAACATAAAAGATGTATCAGGAAGTAAATTCGTATATCCAAAACTATTGGAATTTTTCTGTTGAAGCTGCTTACCTGATGGAAACTGCCATAATCCAGCTTGCCCAGTCTGGGATGCATCACTTCCCACCATGGGAGACTGGTTACCAATGACCTCCTTGTCCTTTGACATGGCACCACTAGAATCCCCTGCCTGCGGACCACCAGCAAATGGAATTCGTGATGAACGCAATGCATCCATATCAATTCCATGTTGGTTTACAACTGTCTCCATAGCCCTGCCATTGTTACAGTCAGTATGGAAGTATTCTGAATTAGGAAGAGGAAAAAGCTCCAGCACATTGTTAAATCTCTATATAACATGCTGAACATTGGGAAGTTGGTCCTATAGCACCACAAGAAACTTGCTTCAGTAAAATACAATCAAAGGTTCCCTACGTTAACTTCTGTACCATTATGTCTTTAACATGTTTTATTTTATTTTCCTTTTCTCTTTTTTTAGGGCACATCTGATACCCCATTCTCCATTTTTGCAACTCCAGTATAAGAACAGTATTCCTACAAATATTA
>OAMR01000175.1:1204067-1231159 GCA_900205405.1 Echinochloa crus-galli | reverse complement strand
GGGGGGGGGGACATCTCCGGCGATGGCGCGGTGAGCAGCAGCATCGCGTCGTCTTCGAGTCGCTGAGCTTCATCAATCAGGACCTGCACTGGAAGCTGCTGCAGCAGCGGCTGGCCACCATGTTCCTGGGCCGCCCGCCGCCGCCTACCTCCTCCTCCTCCATCAGCTGCTGCTCCACGCGCTTCAGCCGCCACGACGCCTCCCGTACGCCGCCACGGCGGAGGCGGCCGCGGCGCGCTCCGGCATCCACTGCGCCGGCGCGGGGGGCGACGGCGCCACCGCTGCGGATGCGAGGCTGAGCATCACGGACGGCGACGGCTAGGGGTGGATATCGAGCTGGCTTGGCTTCGGTTCAGCTCGAGCTGGCTCGTTAACATAACGAGCCAGCTCGGCTCGGCTCGTTAACGAAGCGAGCCAGAGAAGGTGCTTGGCTCAGCTCGTTTGCTAGTTTGAGCCGGCTCGATTAGCTCGCGAGCCAGCTCGTTTATCATCAGCACACATGTATTTCTCATATAAAAACTTTTTATGGCACACTAAAATAAAAAACAACTATTCTTTACATATTCAAGCTTAAAAATAAGATAGAAGCAATAGTAATTCACAACATGATATCACAGATGCATAAATTATTCATGGCCACCACCATTCACCGTTCAGATATAAGTAAATCGGATAAATAAAATAAATGTTGGACTATAGACTCTGTCTGGCTTGTTATAGCTCGTGAGCGGCTCGCGAGCTAGCTCGAGCTGGCTCATTAACAAACCGAGCTAAAACCTTAGCTCAACTCGTGAACAATTTAAAACGAGACGAGCCGAGCCGAGCCGAGCCACTAATGAGCCGAGTCGAGCGAGCTATCGAGCCACGAGTTCTTTGTCCAGCCCTAGCGACGGCGGCCTGGGCGGCAGCTGCTGGTACTGCGTGACGACCGTCGCGCCGCCGGTGTTGGACCAGATCCGGCGGGAGGGATCGGCGGGCCATCGGTGGGCGACGGCGGCGGCGGGGGAAAGAGCTCGGCGGCGTCGGTGGCCAGAGCGTCGGGGAGGAAAAAGAAAGAAGAAAGTGGGGCTAGGGGGAGGATAGAGGGTCCGATTTTGTCCTAAAATTTGGTGGGCTATTAATTTTAGTCACTTAGGTAGTTACCCTGTTAGAGGGTGATTTTTGGCCCAGAGTGACCAGAAGGTTGGATAGAAGCCCATTTAATCACCCGGCTGGAGATGCTCTAAGGGCCAAAAAGCAAAAAGTACGGGTGTACAGTTTCTCAGCCGCTGAATATGGCGTGAATATGGTGTACGGTTTCTCAGCCGCGCGTGCATCGTGTCCGCGCCGCGCCGCGGTTCGTCGCCCCCGAGTACGATGTCGCTCCTCCGGCCTCCTTCGCCCGTAACGTGTCCTCGTTTCACGGCCGCGACGGTCGCCGAACACCGCCGCTCATCGCCGTCGGGAGGGGCGTCGCCGCGTCAGTTGCGTGCTCGGTTGGGCGGGGAGGACGAAACGGACGGTGGTAACAGGATAAGGACTCGCCGCGCCCACGGCCCATCTCTCCAAGCCAAGCACTATCCATCCCCATCCCTCCCGGCCAAGTCAGCGTCTTCCCCTCCACGCAACCGCAAGGGCCTCGGCGGCTCGGCCATGGCGTCCCCCTCCGCTTCGGCGCCCCAGCCCGACCGCGCCGCGCTCCTCAAGGCCTTCGACGAGGCCCGCACGGGCGTCCGCGGCCTCGTCGAGTCCGGGGTCTCCTCCGTCCCCGACCTCTTCGTGCACCCGGAACCCTACGCCTCCGCGCCCCTCGCGCCCCCCGGCGTCTCCATCCCCGTCGTCGACCTCTCCCTCCCCGCGCCCGTCGCCGCCGCCGCCGCCGCCGAGGCCGCCCGCAGCTGGGGCTTCTTCCACCTCATCAACCACCACCAGGCCCTCGGCGTCCCCGAGGACTACCCCGCGCCCTACTGCCGCTCCATGGCCGGCGGGGTCTCGTACTCACCATCCTCGCGTAGGATTCTGTGGGTGGTCTGCAGGTGAAGCAAACGGATGATGATGGGGCGAGCTACAGGGTGGATGTGAAGCCTGTGCCCGGTGCGCTTGTAATCAACATCCGGGACCTTTTGCAGGTACAACCAGATTCAGATTGTTTTTACTTTGACAGTAACCAATTAGTGAATTTGCAGATATACCTGTTCGCACACTGCACATCCACCATAAGTGGTTCAGTTCTATGATGCCATCATCTTATCCAACTTATCTTTTGTGTCCTATTCTTTCATCAGATCATGTCTAATGATATGTACAAGAGTGTGTCGACCATCGGGTGATTATGAATGCACGTGAAGAAGCAAGAGTTTCAATTGCACCTCCTAGAACGACGACGACGTCGCGCGTCACCGGCAGCGAACGTGACATCGTGTCCGGTCTCGACGGCAAGATCGAGGCGTCGAAGCGTAAGCTCCGGGAGGGGTACCAAGAGGAAGAGGACGCGAAGCGGCAGCGCAAGATTCAGGTCATCAGGGCGCCGGAGGTGGTGAGGCAGAGGGAGCGGAAGCGGCACCCCATCATGAGGGAGAGGAGCAGGGTGAGATGCGCGAGCTCGGTCACGGTGACGCGTTGCTTTAGAGCGCCCTAGTTCTGCGGTTTGGTCAGGTTGTATGTACGGTTGTCGACGGTGCATGGCAATCAAATACATCCCCATCTGTTTTCGTTATGTTCATGTACATGGCGGCTACTACAAATCATGGAGTAGTACGTTTGTGTACGTGTTTACTAAACCCACAGCAGGTGCCAAGCGATTTTTACCAGTTGAATGTGGTGTCCGCCCCTAAGAGACATGGAAGTGTTGTGTAGAATGATCCCAGAGACGGAGATTTTACATATGAAGCTCAAGTGGTGTGCAAGCACATCTAAATTTTGAAAGCAACAGATGCTGCTGATTGGTGTTTTAGACAAATTTCAGTCAAGCATCGTGAGTAAAATCATCCTCCCTTCAGTCAGGATTAGTTGACATTTGTGACATCAAGATATACAAATGTGGCATGCGCTTACTTTCATGAAAGAGGGGAAGGTTGGACGAACAGCAACTCTGACAGTACTAGTTAACCCTTGATACCATTCCAATATTATTTCCAGTCATATATGGTTGGATCAGGAAATGAAAAATCCACAATGTCCAAGAGGCCGTGATTCGCCAAAGGTGTCAGCCCATGGGCGCCCAATTCTATCCAGCCCGGACTCGGAGCTTCCGCTGGTGCTTAGCCGCGCCGCGCGCACCCTCAGCGCGTCTCCAGCGTGTAATATCCTCGCTGCGCTGCACCCAGCTCATTCGTGATTTTGTGGTTAAATACTTAGATGCTGGCAAATGTCACTTGACATCTTACCGCGTCACCAGGATCTGTCTTTTACTTTGGCCGCATAAGACAGTGTTGACTGGATCCACTATGATGGTAGTGTAACGAATTACTCCTACCGGTCGGAATTCCGCCATCGGAGTTAAGTGATACATGTAAACCCAGGCATGGTGAGATATAGATCAATTGGATTGGTCGAATCGAACTTAGATCAATGACCGCGTCGCATGTCGATATACGACAGTGTTGACTGGATCCACTATGATGGTAGTGTAACGAATTACTCCTACCGGTCGGAATTCCGCCATCGGAGTTAAGTGATACATGTAAACCCAGGCATGGTGAGATATAGATCAATTGGATTGGTCGAATCGAACTTAGATCAATGACCGCGTCGCATGTCGATATACGACAGTGTTGACTGGATCCACTATGATGGTAGTGTAACGAATTACTCCTACCGGTCGGAATTCCGCCATCGGAGTTAAGTGATACATGTAAACCCAGGCATGGTGAGATATAGATCAATTGGATTGGTCGAATCGAACTTAGATCAATGACCGCGTCGCATGTCGATATACGACAGTGTTGACTGGATCCACTATGATGGTAGTGTAACGAATTACTCCTACCGGTCGGAATTCCGCCATCGGAGTTAAGTGATACATGTAAACCCAGGCATGGTGAGATATAGATCAATTGGATTGGTCGAATCGAACTTAGATCAATGACCGCGTCGCATGTCGATATACGACAGTGTTGACTGGATCCACTATGATGGTAGTGTAACGAATTACTCCTACCGGTCGGAATTCCGCCATCGGAGTTAAGTGATACATGTAAACCCAGGCATGGTGAGATATAGATCAATTGGATTGGTCGAATCGAACTTAGATCAATGACCGCGTCGCATGTCGATATACGACAGTGTTGACTGGATCCACTATGATGGTAGTGTAACGAATTACTCCTACCGGTCGGAATTCCGCCATCGGAGTTAAGTGATACATGTAAACCCAGGCATGGTGAGATATAGATCAATTGGATTGGTCGAATCGAACTTAGATCAATGACCGCGTCGCATGTCGATATACGACAGTGTTGACTGGATCCACTATGATGGTAGTGTAACGAATTACTCCTACCGGTCGGAATTCCGCCATCGGAGTTAAGTGATACATGTAAACCCAGGCATGGTGAGATATAGATCAATTGGATTGGTCGAATCGAACTTAGATCAATGACCGCGTCGCATGTCGATATACGACAGTGTTGACTGGATCCACTATGATGGTAGTGTAACGAATTACTCCTACCGGTCGGAATTCCGCCATCGGAGTTAAGTGATACATGTAAACCCAGGCATGGTGAGATATAGATCAATTGGATTGGTCGAATCGAACTTAGATCAATGACCGCGTCGCATGTCGATATACGACAGTGTTGACTGGATCCACTATGATGGTAGTGTAACGAATTACTCCTACCGGTCGGAATTCCGCCACCGGAGTTAAGTGATACACGTAAACCCAGGCATGGTGAAATATAGATCAATGTGATTGGTCGGATCGAATTTAGGTAAATTGCCGGGAGCAAGAACGGCGGACGGTCCGCGAAAGAGCGGCGGACGGTCCGTAAATTCGGTCGGAATTTTGACAGAAGCGTTTTTCCAACGTTCCAGAGGGTCGGACGGTCCGCCAAAACAGGTCGGACAGTCCGCAAGGAAGCGGTGGACGGTCCGCAGGGAACGTCGGACAGTCCGGCGAAATTAAAATTTTGAAAAACGATCCCTCAAAAATTGTTTAAGTTCTAAATGTCCTCCCAACTAAATCTTGCACCATCACACGTCTTGTACAATTAGTGGTGGGTCTATGAAATTAGGGTGCCACTAGTTTTCCTTGACTAGATGGGTTTGTATCGGATACTTACTCGCATAAAGGGTTGGTTAACTTAAACAAGGTCATCTTAACGGTTAAGGACCTTGGGACATAAAGGTTGGACGCCGAGACATAGAGATGTCAACCAACAACAGGAGTCATATATGATATGATTAGCAAGAGTTGCTTACCGATCTACCATGTCTTCTAGCGGTGATGCTAAAGCTCACTAGTCGACTTGTTAGTTGTGGATCCTGAATCACTAAGTATCAATGGAGGGATATTGATTTTAGTGGGAGTAAATTCCGTTAAATTGTTTAATGTATTTTGCTCTGTCATAGATATATTGTCTTAGTATTTTTGCATTATTTTCTGTTGTAGATCAATGGCACCTAGCACACCGTTTTCTTTGCGTTCGATCCTTGAGAAGGATAAGTTGAATGGAACAAATTATGCGGATTGGATCCGAAACCTTAGAATTGTTCTCAGGGCTGAGAAAAAGGAAGATGTTCTAGACATCCCATTACCAGTTGAGCCTGATGATAACGCAACCCTTGCTGAGAAAAATGCTTACAAGAAGGCATGTGATGTCAATCTTGAAGTGAGCTGCCTTATGCTTGCTTGCATGGAACCCGAGCTGCAGATGCAGTTTGAGACAAACCATGAGGCGCACGATATGATCGAGGCGCTTAAGGACATGTTCCAAACTCAGGCCAGGACTGAAAGGTTCAATGTCTCAAAGGCCTTTGTGGAAACCAAGCTAGCAGAAGGCGCAGCTGTAGGGCCACATGTGATCAAGATGGTTGGTTACTCACAGAGGTTGGAGAAGCTAGGCTTCCCACTTGGCCCAGAGTTAGCCACTGATTTTATTCTAGCATCACTTCCGCCTAGCTTTGGGAACTTCATTTCGAACTACCATATGCATGGGGCGGAGAAGGGATTGAATGAGTTGTGTGGCATGCTCAAGACAGCAGAGGCTGACATCAAGAAAAGCGCTAGCAGCAGCCATGTGATGGCCATCCAAAACAGGCCTAACTTCAAGAAGAAGGGCAAATCTTGGAAGAAAAAGAAGGGCAAGGCTAAAGATATGATCTCTCAGCCAAGCTCTACGCCCCAGACTGAGTCTGGACCAGCTGCAGAAAAGAAGGAGTGCTTTTATTGTAAGGAAATTGGTCACTGGAAGAGGAATTGCAAGAAGTACCTGGCTTTTCTAAAGAATGGCGGTAGTAAGAGTACTTCCGCATCAGGTACACTTGACATTAATATTACAGACATTTTTCTCGCTGAATCTTCTATTAATTCCTGGGTATTTGATACCGGATCGGTTGCTCATATTTGCAATTCGATGCAGGGACTAATAAGAAGTAGAAGCATGGGAAGAGGCGAAGTTGATTTCCGAGTGGGCAATAATGCAAGAGTTGCTGCTTTGACCGTCGGGACGATGCAACTCCACCTTCCGTCAGGATTTATCATGGAATTGAATAATTGTTATTTTGTTCCTAGTTTGAGTCGAAACATTGTATCTCCCTCATGTTTGATGAAGGATGGTTATACATTCGCGAGTAAAGACAATGGTTGTGTGATCTCAAAGAATGGCATGTTTGTGGCTCTTGCATCCATTGTGAATGGGTTGTTCATTTTAAATCTTGATGATTCACCTATATGTAATATAATTGCTAAAAGGCCTCGGCTAAATGATTTGAATCCTACCTATATGTGGCATTGTCGTTTGGGTCATATAAGTGAGAAGCGCATGAAGAAGCTCCATTCTGATGGACTTTTAACTTCGTTTGATTTTGAATCATACGAGACGTGCGAAGCTTGTTTGCTAGGCAAGATGACCAAGGCACCTTTCACAGGTTTTCCTGAGAGGGCGCAAGACTTGTTGGAACTCATACATACTGATGTATGTGGACCAATGAGCACGACAGCTCGAGGTGGATTTCAGTACTTCATAACTTTCACTGATGATTTTAGTAGATATGGCTATGTCTACTTAATGAAGCACAAGTCAGAGACTTTTGAAAAGTTCAAAGAGTTTCAGAATGAAGTTGAAAATCAGCGTGGTAAGAAAATTAAAGCCTTGCGATCAGATCGTGGAGGCGAATATTTGAGCCACGAGTTTAGCACTCATCTAAAGAGTTGCGGAATTGTTCCACAGCTAACGCCACCTGGAACACCTCAGAGGAACGGTGTGTCCGAGCGACGTAATCGAACCTTGTTAGACATGGTGCGATCAATGATGAGCCAGTCAGATCTACCGTTATCATTTTGGGGTTACGCTCTAGAAACAGCAGCTTTCACACTAAATAGGGTACCATCTAAGTCCGTGGAGAAGACACCATATGAGATATGGACTGGCAAGACTCCCAGTTTGTCTTTTCTGAAAATTTGGAGTTGTGATGCATATGTCAAGCGACTTCAGTCGGACAAGCTTACACCAAAATCGGACAAGTGCATATTCGTGGGATATCCAAAGGAAACAATTGGATATTATTTCTACAACCGATCAGAGGGCAAAGTGTTTGTCGCTAGGAACGGTGTTTTCTTGGAGAAAGAGTTTCTCAACAGCGAGAAAAGTAGACAGAAGGTGTATCTTGAAGAAATTCGAGATGAGCCTATGAGGCAAGACTTTACGAGTGATGCTGATGTAGCAGAACGAGTTGAGGCACCTGTGGTAAGAGAAGAACCGCCACAACCACGAAGGTCGGAAAGGCCACGTCGCGCTACACAGAAAATGAATCTCCTAGTTACGGGAGAGCGCGACATATTGTTGATGGACAATGATGAGCCTAGGACCTATGCGGAAGCTATGATGGACCCAGATTCCGAGAAATGGCAAAGTGCCATGAGATCCGAGATAGATTCCATGGGGCAAAATCAAGTTTGGAACTTAGTTGACCCGCCTGATGGTGTGAGACCCATCGAGTGCAAATGGATCTTTAAGAGAAAGAGAGATGTAGACGGAAATGTTAACGTCTATAAAGCACGACTTGTTGCAAAAGGTTTTCGACAAGTTCAAGGAGTTGACTACGACGAGACATTCTCTCCAGTAGCGATGCTTAAATCTATCCGGATCATTCTAGCAATAGCTGCGTATTTCGATTATGAGATATGGCAAATGGATGTCAAAACAGCTTTCCTCAATGGGAACCTAGAGGAGGATGTATACATGATACAACCAGAAGGTTTTGTCAATCCAACTAATGCTGAAAAAATTTGCAAGCTTCAGAAATCAATCTATGGATTAAAGCAAGCATCTCGGAGTTGGAACCTTCGTTTTGATGAGGTAGTCAAAGGGTTTGACTTCCGGCAGAATGAAGAAGAGGCTTGTGTTTACAAGAAGGAAAGTGGGAGCTCTGTTGTATTTCTAATCTTGTATGTGGATGACATATTGTTGATTGGGAATGATATTCCTATGCTAGAATCCGTTAAGACTTCGCTGAAAAATAGTTTTTCTATGAAGGACTTAGGGGAAGCTGCATACATTCTGGGCATAAGGATCTATAGGGATAGATCAAGGAGGCTTATAGGATTAAGTCAAGATACTTATATTGACAAGGTGCTGAATCGGTTCAGCATGGAACAGTCCAAGAAAGGGTTCTTGCCTATGTCACATGGCATACACCTCAGCAAGACTCAGTGTCCTACGACGACTGATGAGCGGGAGCGCATGAGTAAGGTTCCTTATGCTTCAGCAATTGGATCCATCATGTACGCCATGATAAGTACTCGTCCAGATGTCTCATATGCTCTAAGTGTTACGAGCAGACACCAGACTAATCCAGGTGAAAGTCACTGGACAGCGGTGAAAAACATTCTTAAGTACTTTAGAAGGACTAAAGATGTGTTCCTAGTCTATGGAGGTGAGGAAGAGCTCATTGTAAAGGGTTACACTGATGCTAGTTTCCAAACTGATCCAGACGATTCAAAGTCGCAATCAGGATTTGTGTTCACAATAAACGGTGGTGCTGTAAGCTGGAAAAGTTCTAAGCAAGATACTGTGGCTGATTCTACAACGGAAGCAGAGTACATCGCAGCTTCGGAAGCGGCGAAGGAAGGTGTTTGGATGAGGAAGTTTCTCATTGAGCTTGGTGTGTTTCCCAATGCATCTAGCCCATTGGAACTCTACTGTGACAACAATGGGGCAATTGCACAGGCTAAGGAGCCGAGGAATCACCAGAAAAACAAACATGTACTGCGGAAGTTTCACCTCATTCGAGAGTTCGTTAGACGTGGTGAGATAAAGATATGCAAAATACATACGGATTTGAATATTGCTGATCCTTTGACAAAGGCTCTTCCACGGCCTAAACATGAATCACACACGAGAGCTATGGGTATTAGATATCATTTAGATTAGCTCCAGTGTGAGTGGACAATGTTTTGTATCTATGACATATTGTTTATTTATTGAATATCCATGAAAGGCAACTTGTATATGATTAGCAATTATGTGAATTGTCTGTGAAACTCAATACTTGTATGGTTATTCAAAAGGATTGTCCCTAATTTGATTAGCACATGTATTAGTTGATGACTATGTTTCACAAGTCATGGACATGGAGATGTCAAACTAATAATGTGGGCACATGTATGACATGGGGCTGGACTGACCCAGTTTGAGACTTGTTTATCTCTTCTTCACAACGCGTATGTTTTGTCCTTAGACCTGAGATTGTCGTATGTACTCAAGATGTGAATTGACCTACTTAGGGACTACCAAACGCTGCACCGTAACTGGGTAGTTATAAAGGTGGTTTTCGGGTTTGTCAAGAAGCATGCTGTGAGGCATGGTCAATCAAGATGGGATTTGCCCCTCTCTATACGAGAGAGATATCTCTGGGCCCCTCGAGTGATCGGATCAAGAAATGCATGGCCGTGCTAGGTTAAGTGTTAACCTCTTGAAGGATCTGACTCACAGTTTCGAGAAAGGGAGGTCTTACTTGGAGTTAGACCAAATATCGTGAGGCAAAGGGAATAGCTTGTACGTGATGTTGTGGTGGTTCGTCTGATATGATCTTTACGTATTCATGGGAGTTGACACGTCTTGCTAGAGGCCGCTATCAACTATTGGAACGAGTAGGAGTACTCGAACCATGTCTATGTGTACGTGAACCCATAGGGTCACACACTTAAGAGGTTTGGAACACTGAAAACTTGCTTATGAGATTGTCTCTAGTGCAAGTGGGAGATTGTTGGGAATATGCCCAAGAGACAACTGGATTCGATCCACTAGTCTTAATGGGCCACAAATGTTGTGAAGCCCATTACCAGGGGAAGGGGTGCTTTATTTATTAGTCCCATATTGCTAATGGAACATGGTGTGGAGAATTTCATCCAAATAAATAGAGACCAAACCCCTCCTGAGAAAGATAAGACTTACGAGCAATAGTTGTTTTTCTCCCCAAAATGCTCGCGGACCTAGCAGTTCGGTGCGCGACGTTTCAATCCTCGTACGTGTGGATACCTCGGAGGTGCTGTGCTTGGAGCACAAGGACGAACCGCACGTGCAGGACCAGACGGACGTAAGCAACTGCACTGCACTGCCACTTCGACGCGTTCGTCTACATCGAGACGGCTTCCGCTGCAACTGCGCGTCTAGTGGTAACGATCCGTGATCTATAACCGCTGCTGTTCCTATTTTCGGGTAAACGAGTTTTTGCATGTGCTAGCGTAGCCTCCTCGTTTCCCTTCAGCGACACCATCCAGATCGCGTTCGGGCCCCAGCGGCCTGACCCGGCGCGCATCCCGGCCGTCTGCCGCGACGAGGTCGTCGAGTATGACGCCCACGCCACCACCGTGGCGGGCGCCTTGCTGCGGCTCCTCTCCGAGGGGCTTGGGCTCGGGCCCACGAGGCTGGAGGAGGCTTCCTGCCTCGAGGGTAAGGCCATGGTCTGCCACTACTACCCGTTGTGCCCCGAGCCCAAGCGCACCAGGGGCATCGTCTCGCACACAGACCCCGGCGTGCTTACCGTCCTTGCGCAGGATGGTGTGGGTGGCCTGCAGGTGAAGCAAACCGATGATGATGGGGAAAGCTACTGGGTGGATGTGAAGCCTATGCCCGGCGCGCTTGTAATCAATGTCGGGGACCTCTTGCAGGTACAATCAGAGTGTTGTTACTTTGAAAGCAGCCAATTAATCCAACTGCAAACCTATGATCAGAATCAAGTTATATCTCAAGTATCTGAATTTAGATTTCTGCCAATTCAGTTCAATCTAATTCACCTCTAACTATTAAGTGTTCTAGATACTTCACTTTGTCTTGACTGATCATGGAAGTAACATAGCTGTTATAATTATTGGAACATATTGCTCAATAGTATCTACTAGCAGTATTTTTAAAAAAATAAAATAAAAAAGGAATCTAACTCCAGTATTGCCTGGCCTATTTGGATACCTGATATAGTTTCCTTTCTGGCAAAGCCCCTGTATAGAAATGCCTTAGCTTCCAAGCAAAAACTAGAACATGTTTGGTTTTCCGTTGAGAATATATAATAAAGCTGTAGACATTAGTCTTTGATTTGACCACAAGTATGCAAAGTTAACTCAATGTCTGTCATTCTGTCATGAGCTGTACAGATATGCCTATTTGCACATCGCGCATCCACCATTTAGTGTGTTAAAGCTTTGTGGAGCAGCTTTAATTTGAATGCCATCATCTTATCTAACTTGTCTTTTTCATCCTATAATTTCACCAGATCATGTCTAATGATAAGTACAAGAGCGTCGACCATCGGGTGATTATGAATACCCGCAATGAAGCAAGGGTTTCAATCGCAATATTTTTCAATCCTGGTAAGAGAGGGGACTCAGATTTATATGGACCATTACCAGAGCTGGTTTCTTCAGATAACCCACCAAAGTACAGGAATTTTACAATGCCTGAGTTTCTGGGGGCCTTCTTTAGACGAGACCTTTCCAGCAAAGCTCTAGTTGATAACTTCAAGTTGTAATACTACTCAATGTTTATTATTTACCCCCAAAAGGTTTGGACTTGTGTACATGTGTGGTTGCTAATAAAGTAAACAAATTGTTCCACCACATAGTACTACACTGTCTTCCATTTGAATTGTAGTGGATGCATAAAATGGATGCTAGATTGTTTTCATGATGAGGTCATCATATTATTAATGCTGGCCATTTAGGCATACAAAAGCTTTCTTGGGCTGCATTTATCTGTACAAACTAGTTGAAATTGACAGAGACATGCAGACAGGCATCGTTGTAATCCTCATCTAACATTGGAATGGGCGTCACTTGCTGTCCTGAACTCCAGATGGACATGAGCCCTCAAGGCTTGTAACTGTGCTAATAAAATTTCTTTGTTTATCAGTTTGCATAGGTTGTCTATTTGAAATAGTTCACTCAACTGTTGCCTCTTCCTCTCCAAATTCTTACATAGTTTTAATTATGTAATTTTCAAAAGGATCCATAATTTACATTATGATTGTCAATCCCATGAAGGAGTGAAAGGTAACTTTCTGTGCTTGTTGTTATATTGGTATATTGTTACAATTTTTTATTCTCTATTGGGGTTTCAGCCAACTTTATTTAACAAGGTATTCTTTTTCAAAGCTGTTGAAACATATTATGTATATGATAGTTGATATGGAAGCAAAATTGCCAAAGCTCTGGTCTTCAAGTCACAGCAATAGAGTGCACACATCTTGAATAGTTTGGGCTTCCAGGATTCATCAGCAAATTCCAGTTTAACATCCTAAATCGATGAAAGTTAATTAATGGGTGCATATTCATCTATATCAACTGCTATATGCATTAGCATTTTCCCCTTATTTGTCAGAAAGGAAACTGCTATGAATTGATCCAACCTTTTAGAGAAAACAACCAGGTTTCTCACCACTGATCTCATTTGGATTTGTGGTCTTCCCATGTCATGGACATCTTTCCACACACCAACCTTGGTGTTCTCACTGTGCTTGCGGCTTGCAGTTGAAGCACATAGGTGAAAACAGGGATAATTATTTTTCTGGGTCTACAGTTCATGTCCAGATTGCTTGTGATCAGTATCAGCCATTTTTGTCAGGTAAAATGCAATTTTTGTGTGTCCTATTGAATCCAGTACAGTGTGCTCCAGTTTAAGCTGTATTTCATCTGTCTGAATTGCTTGTGCTCTCCATATAAGTTACTGTGAATATACCTGCTCAGGATTCAGGGTCTGGGTGCATTCAAATATTAAGAAATTCATGGCATCAAATCCTTTTAGTTTTTATAGGTTTCTGCAAACAATAACTACAAATAGATGTATTTTGCAAAACAAACTGTGGTTCCTCTGTGCATAGGTTTAACAAATTTGATCATTAAGTTTCACAATAGCCTTTCTGCATCAAACTTCTTGCTATGCTTTCTTTCACTCAATAATCTCTGATGGTACTTGTAAGAGTTACAAACACTGTGCCACAATGAATTAGCACGCTAGGGTCAACCCAACAAAGCACATGATTGTAGTATGAGATTTTGTGGACCTTGTTTGGTCGAGAACCTACCAGCATGCTCTAATTGAGCATTTCAGATAATCGAATTATAGGGTTGTTTAAAAGTAGCCACACAAATTGGAACCTTGTGTGCAGTAACCATGACAGTGTCAATGCTGTATTGTACTGCAAGGCAATTATACAAGTTCTTCCTTATTCCTGTGTAATTTGCTATCCAATAGTGGATGCTAGTTGGTTTTGAATTATGCAATCCTCATTGCACCTATGCTGTCCAATTTTATTGGACTATGGAGCTCATTCTGACCTAAAAGCTAGACGGTACACCTGCAACATCCCTTCACTACTCAGCAGCGTATTCTGTTCTCTGGCTTGTTGCATCTTTCGTTGAAGTTCTCGCATGTTTGAGGATCCCAAACACATTATGTATGCATGAATTTCTTTATGCACTCAAGACTACCTGAACTTCTGATCTGAACTTATTTTACACAGATTTGCTGTTGTCAGTAGTTCACTGATTGTATCTATTAATTACACTTGGTTGGAACTCGGAACTAAGTTTACACGAATCTTGTAGCTCCTAATTCAACTTCGTTGGAACCAACTTGACATGATTCTTTTTTGTGATAACTATGCTTGTTGTGGATTGGCAATGTTTTGGTCTTTGAGCAAAGCAGCTGTTACAGCAACAACAGAGAGTCAGCACATCCATGGTGTTCATTTAGCTTATTTCTCCTTTTTGTTTCTTCTTTCATAAATTTTTGTTTAAGCTCAAATTTTGTATGAAGGTAGAAAAATGCAAATCTATCCATCCATGATTTTGGTCGAAATTTCGAAGCACTTTTAGAGGTGCATTTTATACATGGTAGTACTGTAGCACCTGAACCTCTTCTTCCATCCTCTATTAATACGCCCAGCCTCACCTGAATTTTCATATATGGGGCCTTTGGTAGGCAAAAAGAGCTACAAGCACAGTAGTTCAGCAGGGTTTGGGAGAAAACAGATCACAGTGACCATGATTTGCTTGTGCTTTTCTCTAAATCAACAGTTTGCGAGTTCCACAGCATAGTTCCCTCTCATTGGATGATATCCTCTCCTTCGTATCATCTCTGTCATTCATATTGGATTATCAACTAGTGCTGGTGTTGGAGGGAGGGGAAGGTGCGAATTTTTTTTAAAAGTCCTTTTTATTCTAATATTTTAATAATAACCCCTCACGAACTAAATTTCTAAGAAGTAGCCCATTTAGTCGCGCCAGGACCCGTGGCGCTACCGGCCACTGAGCCGCGCCACATGCAGTGGCGCGACTCAGGGTCCACGTCGGCTCGCGGGCACGCGCGTCGGAATATTCGAATCCGACGTGGCGTTGACGTGGCTAGCTGAGTCGCGCCGCATGCTTCGGCGCGACTGAGTCGCGCCAGGGCCGATGGCGCGACTCAGTAATATAACGGTTCGGCGCCGGGCCCGCCCTCCTTCTTTCTTTCTTCTTCCCCACCCGACCTCCCTCTCTCCCATGGCCCCGCCCCCGACCTTCCCCCTCTAGATCCACCCCGTCCAACGCCCGATTCGAGGGGGAAAGCGGGGAAATCACTCCCACGAGGTACCTCCTCCCTTCTACCGGTTTATTTTCCTTCCATTTCGTGTATTTCGTTGGATTTTGCATAGGCTTGGTGAACCTATGGTTTTGATTGATATGGATGATTTAGTACGAATCAGATACGATTTGTTGCGTTGTATCGTGTATGTGGTTGATGGTGATGTGTTATTATCGTGTGGAATAAATTGCATGGAACGATTTCGTTATAATTGTCGTGTATAGATATTGATATGGGAAAAACGGAAAAAAATTTGTGGAAATGATTGTTTCCAAGGTTGAAAAGTTGGGATACGTGGTATTGTTGGTGAATACATATTTGTGAATGAAAATGTAGGTAGAAAACAAACCTATATGTCAAATTATAAATGATTTGAAATGTTCAATTTTTTGAAAAAAAATTGTGGTTCAATTATTTTGTTGTAGCATTAGCAATTGTATATAGTTTAGTTTAGTTTATAGTTTATGTAATTTAGTTAGTTAGCAATTATAGGTATCCATGCAGATATATGCCTGTCTCTTATACACATCTGTCACAAGGTGAGGACATGCATCATGTGAATGGTTATTTACGTGCATCATGTGTATTGTATAACGTGCTAATTTTTTTTATAGAAGTTATATACGTACTAGCTTACATGCTTGTATTGTATGTCACAAGGTGAGGACATGCATCATGTGAATGGTTATTTACGTGCATCATGTGTATTGTATAACGTGCTAATTTTTTTTTATAGAAGTTATATACGTACTAGCTCACATGCTTGTATTGTGGTTTATTGGTTTTGTGTAGATGGACCGTTTAGTAAATATATTTTCCGGTGGGCTAGTGCTTGACAATGGGGAGTTTGAGAATATGGATCAAAGAGTTCATCGGTTTGATAGGGTGCCTAGTTTTGATGATCTCATGGAAAGGGTTAGAAGTATATACTTGGATGGAAGGGATGGATGTGAGTTACGTGTTCGTGGTAGGTTTGATGCCGGGGACAAGCGGTCTCACTATCTGCTAATGGATATAGTCCCCGGACGATTGGATGGCTTATTTGGAGGTGGTGAAATGTACTCAAGTACGCATAGCCGAGGTTGTCGTTGATATGTCCGTACCTGATGAGTCAGGTGACGATGATGTTGAGGACGATGAGGAGGAAGAGAATGTTGACCTAGCGGCCTACAATGATCCGGATGAACGAGTTGACTTTGATAGGTGTCGTGTAAGAAACGACTTTGACTCGGGCACGTTCGAGCGGGAGGAGCAAGAAAAAGAGAAAGAAATAGAGGATGACCAACTATTTGAAAGCTCAGATGATGAGGAGGGGCTTACGCAGGAGGAAATTCGTGTGCAGCCGTCGAATGTGGTCCAAGCACCACAAGCCGGACTGTCAAATGTTGTTCCTGCAGCACAACTCCCTTCACGAAATGTGGGCCAAGCACCACCAGTTGAAGCCCCCCTAGAGACGAAGTACCTCTTGGTGAAACACCCACCGGTGAGCAGGCACTCCGAGGCGAAGCGCCTCTTCGGGACGAATGTATTGGTGGTGAAGCACCATATTGGTACCCAAGATGGTATGACCAATGTCCGACTCCTTTATCGAAAGCCCCACCTATGCAAGCAGGTATGAAATCACTTTCGGGCGTCGTTGTGCGTCCACTTACAGCGGAAGAAGTGAGGCAATTGGAATCCGGTAATGTAGAGATTTGATGTGATAGGTGGATAGTGATGTTTGGAGAGAGAATTTTGGGAATTTTGGTGATGGGATGGAGAACTGAACACAGCCGTTGTAGCTCATCTGACTATAGTGCAGAAACATGCAATTTTGTCGACTGGGATGCAGGGTTCACATTGGTGATAGATCCTTGCTTTGACTAGTACCTTTTGCTGGCCAATATAATTGCTTGGTGGAAAACGTGGTCAGCTTTTCCACATATGGCTTTGCTCCACCCTACATCAGGTTCCATGGCCGTGATCTATTGATTATTGTACAATCAATCTGGTTCTGAATGGGATGTTCTGCGATTATTTCACATTCTACACTAACACTGCATTTTGTTTCAGGCTTCCTCTTCTGTAAGTGTGCATCATTATGTGGCTTCTTAATGGTGCTTTCATGTCAAAAGTGGATGAGGGTTTGAGTAGTGCAGGAAAGTCGTCATACTCACAACGGCCCAAACCTCGAGCCTTCCTCTGTTCCTCCGCAGGGTAATTTAAAAGACCCTGCCTTTTGCCCTCCCCTCCGCGTTTCACGCTAGAAACTGGACACGTTTCGATCTGAGGCGAGCTCTGGCCATTTGCAAAAACGTCCTCCCATTTTATAAGAATCAGCACGAAGTCCAACTCGTCAAACCGTACAGCAATCATGTTCCAACATTTTATACATATACCCTCTAACTTAAATTTATTATGACATGAAGAAGAGAAAAATAGAGAATGCTGTGTTGTTTTTATAAAACCCCCGCGAGGCATTTTTTCGAAACACCCCCGGAACCCAAACCCTAGCAGCCAAACTCACCCTCACGGCCTCACTCCTCCTTTCCTCGCGCCGCCGCCCCTCCCTCCCGGGCCGCGCAGCCTCCCGGCTCGCCGCCTCGGCCTCGGCCTCGGCTTGCTCGAGGCCGGTCGCCCTCAAGTAGCCACACCGCGTCGTCGCAGGCCCCAGGCCGGATCCCAGCCACCGCCATGCCGCACGACCGTCCTGCCAAGCTGTGCCAAGGGGCCACCGCGCCGCATGGTCGAGGCTGCTGCCTGTGGCCGGCGCCCTCTCGTGGCTGCCGCCGCCCGGCCTGCGGTGCCAAGGGAACCGACCACCGCGACCTCCTCACTTCCATCGAACCAGCGCTGAAGCCCGTGGAGGCCGGTGAGGGCAAAGGAGTACGCCTCCGACGATGCGGAGCTAGCGTCCAGGCAGCAGATGCATCGTGGCCACAAAGCCCAGGTGAGGAAGAAATTCCCCCTCCCGTATACAATTCATTGGTTAGACAGTTATTGCTGAACGAAAGATGTTGTCCTGGATTTTGAATTGAAGAAAACGACTAAAAATCCAGCGCCTCTGTGCTTGAGTCAACGCTACAGCTCAATCCACAAGGCACTCGCACCTGAAATACAGTAGCATCTTTTCAGCTCTTGGTTCTGTGGTTATAGTCCTGTGTTGTTTGATTTGTGAAATTCGTCCAGGGATTCCATGAACCCAGGAGGAGCACAGAAAGTTCCTGGACGGACTGAAGCAACTGGCCAAGGGGGACTGGAGGGGCATCTCCAAGGGCTTTGTACGCCCAGCAAGAAGAAGCCAGACTAACCGCAGCAAGAAGAAGCCAGACTAACCGCAGCAAGAAGAAGCCAGACTAACCGCAGCAAGAAGAAGCCAGACTAACCGCAGCAAGAAGAAGCCAGACTAACCGCAGCAAGAAGAAGCCAGACTAACCGCAGCAAGAAGAAGCCAGACTAACCGCAGCAAGAAGAAGCCAGACTAACCGCAGCAAGAAGAAGCCAGACTAACCGCAGCAAGAAGAAGCCAGACTAACCGCAGCAAGAAGAAGCCAGACTAACCGCAGCAAGAAGAAGCGTCGGGCCAGCCTCTTCGACATCGGCATGGCTAACTTCAGCGACGATCTGGTGTGTTTATATGTTGTTAGTGTGTCTATCTTTGTTTGTTTGATGGTGGCAATTATATTGTTCTTCATGGCCGGAGAGAGTAGGCAGGAATTTTATTTTTCTGAATACAAACTACTATGCTTGTGATGGAGTTCCAGATAACTCTGAAATACTATGCTTGAAAAAAAAGGACTTTGAAATATCATCTAGCACATATTTTTGCAAATTCGTTACTGTATGTCATTGTAGTTTAGAAACATTTAGAAGTGTCCCTGACAAATCTAAAGGTGGTCTTTGTTAGGAAGGTTATTGCAAGTGTCCCTGAGAAAATATGATATAGTATATTAATCTTGTATAGATCAAATATTAAGCACCAAGTGTTCTGCTATGTTTGCAATGTGCAACTCATGTATGATTGGCCTTTCGTTGCTGTTGGTGCTTTAGGCTTAAAGTGATGCAGATTATTGACACATTTACTTTACCCATTTTAGGTACATGGAGAGCACATGTGCTATCTCTGATGAGGATTTGTACTACGGGAACCAAAGAATTGGAGCCTTACTTGTTTCCTTGGCATGATGTATGCTATAAACCTTGTGGTTGTGTACACAGTTAGAGTTGGGTTTAGTGTTAGTGTTTCAGGAAGAGAAGAATATGCCAATAGGGTTATTGGTTGTATAGTAGTAAAATCTGTAATGGGGAATCACAATTGGTGATTAAGGTGTCATCTCATGTATATTTCTGCGTTTATGAAATGTGGAATGTATTGAACATTGATATCTAGAGTGGGGTTGATCAATCACCCTGTTCGTTTGGCTGGTGGCTGGTGGCTGGCGCTGGTTTTTGCTGAGAGAAAAATATTGCTGGCTGGTGGCTGGCGCTGGTTTTCGCTGAGAGAAAAACACTGTTGGCTCGCTGGAAACAATCCAAACGAACAGGGCGAATGTAAGGAAGGTTGTGCTAAGAGTATTGCCCATTGTATATATGCCCATTGCCCATTGTATATATGCCCCTATTTTTGCTGTTCTTTTTTAGATGTTCGATTGGCCCGAGCTTAGCATTTGTTGTGCCCTGAATTCTGAAACATGCGATGCACATTATTGTTGCCAGGTTGATGATTTGCTTCTATCGGATGTGATTGTGTTGCCTTTTATTGCTTTATAATTAGCTGCATTTAATTGTTTAAATGGTAGGGCGCGCATCGCGCGCCGAATGTTCTAGTAACAGGAATACATGCTGCACTATGCATCACCTTTCTCTTGGGGTCCTATCTGTCCTTGATGCAGTGATTTGTGCCTATTTTAATTTGCACGGCAGTAGATGTTTTCGGGGGCTAATCAGGAGCGATAATTATTGAGTCTGACACTCTGACCACATATGAAGGTCAAATTTATTTTGAGCCAACTATATGAGCTAGTATGTGTCATGATAGTTTCTTCATAAAGTGTTATGGATGAAAACCTTTGTTTGAACAGATTGATTCTGATCGGCTGCTGTCAACTGATGTTGACCATCTTCTCATGCCAAACGGCTGCTGACGGGTATCTGTCCTCAATCCAGGTTGGTCTAGAAATGAATGAATAAATCCGGTCACCAAGTGCATGCATCATTGGTTTCTGCAAACTGGATTGGCATGATTAAGCGATGCTTGATCAAATGCTGCATCTATACTTGTTCCAATACAGCCAGCATTACGCAACCATTTAAAAAGTAGTACCAGAAGTTCCTGACAATATATATCAAGAGCTGGTATCGGAACGTGTTAGTCATGTTATTCTCCGGCAAAAAGAATGTCAATCTTGTTCTTTTTAATAAAAAAATTAGAAAAGTTAGTCCTGTTGTTAATATTCATACGATCAATATAACATCATTTCAGAAAAAAAAAACTGATGCGACCGTGTCTACGATTATGAAATGCACGCCAGTTGTTGCTACTCCAACTAGAATAGAACCTGGTTTTGTTGTCACTATTCGAGCCCTACCAAATTGCCTGCTACATCACAATTAGTATATAATAAGACGTTTTTTCTTGGGGTTTTTTATAAAGTAATCTCTTGCAGCCAAAGCCCCGAAATTATTTTAACAGCCTGTGCCCTGTGGCCACACGCCACAGAAGATGCAGAGAGTGGCATTTGAGTAAGCTTTGTTGCCAGAGCACTGCCATATTATCAAAGAAGGGGAAGCAGTTCCAAACTTAATAGATCTGATTACATGGATAAATAAACTAACTCTTTCAGTAAGCAAACTAGTGGCCCTAATCATTAAATTGAAATTCTCAGAACTCGTGATTTAGTAGGCATTCCCATCAGGCCTCGTGGGTGCTTTGTTCCAAGCTGTGTGATAACCACTTAAAATTAGTTTTTTTTCTTTCTCTGAGGAGTCCTCTTTCAAACAATCTGCGCCCAGTTTGCGCATGTTGGATTCTTTCGTCAAAACCTGAAGTCAGATATCACGTGTGTTTTGTGCACTCGGATCAGACGAGGTGGCTGGCCTGGACGGAGATCAATTTCGATCAGATTTGTGTAACCGGACAAAAGAAAAGTTGTCTGGGCCTTCAATTTCAAATCAGCATTCAGTGAAGTTCCCGCAACCATTAGCTAAGCAAGAACAGACTGTTGACAGACTTTTGTGTCAAAATCAATCGAAGTGGATGTAAACTGCTTTTTTCTTAATGAAGTTCGCGAAAAAAAAATCAATCGAAGTGGATGTAGCTGGAACTCTAGCCAAGAAAGTCCGCGCCTTCGTTCTGAGCTTAAAGCAAAAGCAACATGCAACATACGGAGACTTGAGGGACTTTAGAGTGTAGTGTAATTTGGGGGATTTAGAGCGCGCGAAGTGTAATTTGGGGGATTTCGAGCGTGCTGAAGCTCTAAACGGTTGGGCACCCGAAGACTATAGCTTGCACTCCTCTGTGGCAATGGTCCTTGTGAGTCCTAAGCCAATAAGCTCCTCCACTACTCAAGGCATGGTTTGGCGTGAAGTAAAGCCTCCTGTGAGAATTGGGTGGTCCATCTACGTACTCCAACGAACATGCCACGCCGTATCTTTCCAGTGATCACCTGGAAAGATGACGATGACACGGCGACATCCATGGTAATCGGGCAGGCTATTATTGATCCTTTTCCAATTGGCCAGCCTAATCGAAGAGGATGGAAAAGTGACGGGGGCACATGGTACGAGCAACCGGGGAGGCTAACTGCTTCTGATCCTTTGCAATCGTCCAGGCTAATCGAAGAAGATAAAGGCCCTCGATCCAATCTTACGTTTTGGTCGTTAACTCAATGCAAGTCGCTCGGGCATGAGGCCAAAGGGCAAGAAATTAATCCAAACAGTATTAAGATGGGAGCCGAAAAAAACATATGCTTTTGCTTTGCCTACAATGGTTGTGGTAAAAAGGCACTACCTCCGTTCCAAATTATAGTTCGTTTGACTTTTATACCACAAGTTTGACCGCTCGTCTTATTCAAAAAATTTATATAAATATAGTAAAATTTAAGGCATTTTTGAATATTTTTTAATAATAAAGCAAGACACAACAAAAAATATTATAATTTACATAAAATTTTGAATAAGACGAGCGGTTAAACTTAGAGCCAAAAATAAATAAATGAAGTATAATTTGAAACTGAGGAAGTAGCATTACGCTAACCCCCACAATGTATCTAACTTATTTCACATATGTAATCGCTGCGTTAAGATTACATTATATATATATATTGTGCCTGCCTAGAATCCTTGATGCCGTTGCGGTTATGGATTTTCAGCTGTAAACTCTAGTGTTGTTGGCTTTGCTGTACTGCTAATCTTATTTTTTAATACGATGATTTGCATCTCTCCTAAATCGTGTTTTTGAAAAAAATGTAGAAACATTTATATAAGGACTCAGAGTGCTGCTTGACTCTTGGAACATAGTGCACCATCAGAATGTTTTCGGTACTTTCTAGTCGATCTATGTAGTAACGGACAATATATGTATGTTGTTATTATATACTCCTACATTCCATACAGTATGTCATTTTGATTTTCTTGCTATCCATCTAGATATATTTAGATAAAATTACTATATCTAGTAAATTAAAACGACTTACCATTTAAAATGGAGGGTTTGTGCCATCGACCGTCGGCGACAACCACTAGTACGTATATAGATGTATTTATGCTGGCAAATCCTAAACTACAGATTCTGAGTATATTCATGCTGACGGTGCTCAGCTCGTTGTCAACTACCAATATCTTAAAACTAAGGCGTGGACATAAATCGTTTTTATACTAGTAAACCGGCCGGAATCCATGCATCTCCTCCGGTGGAGGGACTGATAGATTGACGCGCACACAGACAGACGCGACGCACGGCACCACCGCCAGGTTTGCTCCGATCCTTGGGTGGTGGTGGATTGCACGCGTCGCCGACGCGACGCACCCGTGCCGTTGCTTGGCAGGGTGTTGCCGTACGTGTTGGGCTACGGCGTCCCGTCACGTCTGCTTCTCTATCGGCGCGCGCGCGGCAATGCCCGCCGTCGTGCTCAGCCACGATCAGTGGGTGCGCGATGCGATCATGATGCATGCGACCAGGCCTAACGAGAGAGAAGCGAGTACAGCGGAGGATAGCAGTATATGTCCGGCCGATCCGTGTGCACGCGCGCGTCGCCGGCCGGCTCGGGCCGCCGGCTGCGCCCCACGAAACTTCGGCCGGACGCAGCAGCTAGCGCACCGCGGCGACGCAGATCGATTGGGATCATCAAATACAAATCTTGCGTTCCGTACTTGCGTTAGGTTGCCATGCAGTTGCTTAGCGAGGCGCGCGACACGGCTGCTGCGCTGCCGCGCGTACAAATAAATAGCACCCCGCGCAACGCAGCGCAACCCCACACCACCCACAACTCCACGAACCAAGCCAGCCAGTGCTTCCCGGCCATATCCCCACCACCACCAGCGCTTTGCTTATTGGCAGGCATCACATCTCTCTCTAGATCCCTCAAGCAACTGACCTCTCTCGCTCCGTCCTCGTCAACGACGAGAGGTCTCGCGTCGCCTCCTATGGCCGCCAAACCTGCAGACGCCACCGGTAAGTCCAGCACTCTCTGCTGGAAGTAATTAAAGCGTTTGCAAGCAAGTGTACGTTGCACGTGTACTTTGATTCGTGGCGCAAGTTTAATTTGCTCTTTTAACCGTCGTTTTTGTAGGTGCTGGACATGCAGCAGGGAGCAGCGAGGGTTCGTCCATGGCGGACGTGTACAAGGGCGAGCTGACGCCGCTGCAGAGGCACGTCGCCTTCTTCGACCGCAACAAGGACGGCATCATCTATCCCGCAGAGACCTACGAAGGTGCATATACATATGTAAATACAGCGTAAATTCAACTTCGATCTCATGGAAGAAGCCTTCTTCTCTGTTCCTTGTTGCCGTGCGGCGGCCTTTCTGAATCTGTGCTGCATATGAGTGGTAATTATTAACCGTTTGTACCTGTTGCCTGCAGGCTTTCGCGCGATCGGTGCCGGCGTCCCGCTGTCGGCCTTCAGCGCCCTCTTCATCAACGGCCTTCTTGGACCCAAGACGATACCGGTATGTGAATATATGTCTCTCCTCTTCTCTAGCAGTCTCTCTGGATCAGATCTTGAAACCGCTTTCAGTTTGCCGTAGATTTCCTTTGTGCTAGCTGAACTCTGAATATCCAGTTTGGGCACTTTTGGGTCTGTACGTGGAAGTGTGAAACGCTAAATGTCGGGCTATATATATTCACAGCAAGGCGAGATAGATTTTCTACGTGTCAGTAAGAAATTAGAACCGTCTATATGGTGGTTATTATTACTACTGATCATTTAGAAGTTACGCCATATGGGCAAACTTCTAAATGATCAGTAGTAATAATAACCACCATATAGACGGTTCTAATTTCTTACTGACACGTAGAAAATCTATCTCGCCTTGCTGTGAATATATATAGCCCGACATTTAGCGTTTCACACTTCCACGTACAGACCCAAAAGTGCCCAAACTGGATATTCAGAGTTCAGCTAGCACAAAGGAAATCTACGGCAAACTGAAAGCGGTTTCAAGATCTGATCCAGAGAGACTGCTAGAGAAGAGGAGAGACATATATTCACATACCGGTATCGTCTTGGGTCCAAGAAGGCCGTTGATGAAGAGGGCGCTGAAGGCCGACAGCGGGACGCCGGCACCGATCGCGCGAAAGCCTGCAGGCAACAGGTACAAACGGTTAATAATTACCACTCATATGCAGCACAGATTCAGAAAGGCCGCCGCACGGCAACAAGGAACAGAGAAGAAGGCTTCTTCCATGAGATCGAAGTTGAATTTACGCTGTATTTACATATGTATATGCACCTTCGTAGGTCTCTGCGGGATAGATGATGCCGTCCTTGTTGCGGTCGAAGAAGGCGACGTGCCTCTGCAGCGGCGTCAGCTCGCCCTTGTACACGTCCGCCATGGACGAACCCTCGCTGCTCACTGCTGCATGTCCAGCACCTACAGAGACGGACGAGCGCGCACGGACCGTGAATCAAAGTACACGTGTGCAACGTACTCTTGCTTGCAAACGCTCTACTTCCACTTCCAGCAGAGAGTGCTGGACGGACTAACCGGTGTCTGCAGGTTTGGCGGCCATGGGAGGCGACGCGAGAGCTCTCGTCGTTGACGAGGACGGAGCGAGAGGGGTCAGTTGCTTGAGAGATCTAGAGAGAGATGTGATGCCTGCCAATAAGCAAAGCGCTGCTGCTGGTGGTGGTGGTGGTGGCCGGGCCGGGCCGGGGATGGGAAGCAAAGGCTTGGTTCGTGGAGTCGTGGGTGGTGTGGGGTGCGCTGCGCTGCGCGGGGTGCTATTTATTTGTACGCGCGGCACGCAGCAGCCGTGTCGTGCGCCTCGCTAAGCAACCTAACGGAAGTACGAAGATTTGTATATGAATATATGATTATCCCAATCGATCTGCGTCGCCGCGGTGCGCTGCTCCGTCCGTCCGGCCGAAGTTTCGTGGGGCGCAGCCGGCGACGCGCGCGTGCACACGGATCGGCCGGGCCGGATATACTACTATCCTCCGCTGTACTCGCTTCTCTCGTTAGGCCTGGTCGCATGCATCATGATCGATCGCACCTCAACCAGCGCACCCACCGATCGTGCCTGAGCATGACGGCGGCCATTGCCGCTGTTAGATAAAACCGGCATCCGGGCACCACCGCGGCCACGCCGCCGCCCACACCAGCCGTCAAGTCGTCTCACGGTTACACGGTAGTGCCCTCATATTTATGGGCCCTAGGATATAGAGTACGACCAGAACTCTATCCCTAACCTACCAATTACAACTCGAGTCCACGTCGTAGCCAAACATACACATATTCGACACAACTCTAACAAACTCCACCTTGGCGAATATGCTCGCCACACCTTGAAGTTGTCGATGCCGAACCTCCGTGTATCGAACTTGAGTTGACTCCTTTGGCTGCTCATTCAGAACAGCCCGATGAGGCCACCTCCTCATCATCGGAACTGCACACAGCTACAGTTGCTCTCTCGTCCATGACTCCACCTTCAACAACGCTTCCTCTCAGCTTGTACTGGTGTGTAGTTACTGACTTCTCACCAATCATAACAGTCTTGCCACCTTGCATAACCCTCAAAGTCTTCTTATCAGGAGCTGCCTGATATAACAAGCCTTCATCATGCAAAATTCCCAGCGATACCTTCACTGAATTATGCATTTAGCCACTGCACTGAAATGTCTACACATATTCTGACCACCTAGACTATGAGTGTCATGGATCCATGTATTTCTTCTGTTTTCTATATTTGAACATGGAACTAATGAGAGGCATACCTGAGGGGGATAATAGTTGCTTTGTGTTGCTATTCGAATTTTTATGAATATTTCCTAGTACAAATTCTGCTCAGTACAAACAGTGCACATCGGCCACAGTGCACTTGCGTAGAATCTGAAGGACCGCTGGGGTTTTTTGTTTGGTATTGTCTTGTCCTTTCACTAATCTCAGCGTTAGTGTGTTCAGATTCATATTGCAGTTCGCATAATCCCGTACGGATTTACATCCCCAGCTAAAAAAAATCAACCTATCCCGTCACAGCCGCCCTCCGTCGCGGTCGCGGCCATCCCACACTGCCTGCCATCGCCGCCCGTCGCCGCCCGCCGTTGCCACCAGTTACTGCCCGCCCGCCTTCGCCGCCCACCCGTCGCCGCCCGCCTGCCAGCGCCCGCAGCCGCCGCCCGTCACTGTCCGCCCG
>OAMR01000175.1:1192671-1203337 GCA_900205405.1 Echinochloa crus-galli | reverse complement strand
AAAATAAACAAAAGGACAGAAAAAAAAGACGGACACAGAAACTCTCACGGCCACGTAACCGTTGTTGGCGTAGAAAAAAAATCGCCCAGGAAAAGAACCGGCTGAACTGGATCCAAAAAAAACCTGAAAAGAAACTGAAAGAAAAACCAGACGGTGGGGACGTCTAGCATGCGGCTCACGATGGCGCGCCTCACGATGGTCCAGATTAAACCTCGTGCTTTCTCAGCCGCCAAATAAAAACCGGGAAGCACGTCCTCGCGTGGGTGGAACCGGGGCGCGGGCGCGCGGCGCGCCTCGGATGCTGGCCGGCTCGGGTATGGAATAATATTTCATACCCTGGGTATGGAATAGCGCTGGCCTGTATATATATATATCGTAAATTCAACTTCGATCCCATCATTCCCATGGAAGAAGAAGCCTTTTCTTCTCTGTTCCTTGTTGCTGTGCGGCCTAGCTTTCTGAATCTCTGCTGCATATGAGTGGTAATTAACCGTTTCTACCTGTTATCTGCAGGGTTTCGCGCTATCGGGGCCGGCATCCCGCTGTCCGCCTTCAGCGCCCTCTTCATCAATGGCCTGCTTGGACCCAAGACGATACCGGTATGTGAATATATATCTCTCCTCTCCAGTAGTCCCTCTCTTTCTCTCTCTGGGTCAGATCTTGAAATGCTTTCAGTTTGCCGTAGATTTCCTTTGTGCTAGCTGAACTCTGAATATCCAGTTTTGGGCGCTTTTGGGACGTCTGTGCGTACGTTGAACGCTAAATGTAGGGCTATATTCACAGCAAGGCGTGATTTTCTACGTGACAGTAAGAAATTAGAACCGGATAGATGGTGGTTACTGGTTACTGGTCCTTCGATTTTCTACGTGTCAGTAAGAAATAATTAGAGCCGGATGGTGGTTACTGGTTACTGATCCCAAACTTCTAAAACCAGTTCATCCATGAAGCGAGGATAGCAAGTCTTGAGGTTGCTTCAGGTTTATTTCAACCTTGCGGCGGCGTCAGCTTGTGGCAAAAGATGTTGGTTTCTGCTCCGTGTGTGTTCATAACCGCATCGATGCCGTTTAAGGGCATTGTTAACATGTCTTACAGCATAGTAGTCCTGAACAATGTGATATTATCAGTACACGCTGTTTCCACCACACGTTACAACACGAAAAGATGCAATAATGCCCTTTTCATTTCAGAAAAGAAAAGTGAAAGTATAGGCTAGCATATCATTGCATAAATAAAGCTACGGTCAATGTCATGACATACTGCAGGAGGCAAACATACGTACCACACACTGCATTCCATTATGAACACTCAACCACGTGAAGTACACCTTTTCGGTAATTATCTTTTTTCAAGAAAATAACTCTGAAGTCATGTCAAAGCATACGCAAGTGCGATCCGATTCAGGTGCAGATCGAGATCAACCTTTTTTTTTATTTCATTTGGTGATTGGTTTCCATGTTAATTCAGGAGAACGAGAAGGCTCCACCTTTCAAGCTCCCCATTTATGTGAAGAACATCCAAAAGGGCAAGCACGGAAGCGATTCGGGCGTCTACGATGCCAACGGAAGGTACCTAGCTAATTCAAATGTCCATATATCACCATCGCCATTTTTAAAATTCAGGGTTCAATACAGGTCGCTTCACATGTCAGCAATACAATGCCCTATTTTTTAGTTTTAAATCAGGGCTAATCACTTGCTATTGTACCTTACCGAATCAAGATAAATTTACACTAACAAAGTAATAAACAAGTAGCCACCCATAGAGTATTAAGAGACGTCAATAAGTTGCTAAACTGTACTAAACAATTGGTAGTGCCACTTCTCTAATGCGAGATGAGATGGATGCGTGTGACTTCTGACGATGAACAAAAGGTTCAAGAAACAGCTGGGACGAATGAAGTGTTCCCTATATATATGTCATTTTGCACTTTGTATAAAGCAATACTCAACAGCTTCGGTTAACTAAACGCAGTTTCAAACGAAACAAAGAACTATTGCCATGAGGATGGGAAGGCGCGTTCACATGTGCCAGCCTTTTAGATCAAATATTTGGATTACTTAATTTTGTTAGTGGCAAGGCAGGTTCAGGTACTGACCAATACTGACGAAATAATGCTAGGTTGCAACAACACGTGTCTGAATTTTATCGGATCAATCTATTAGCGAGGGCATGATCATGATAAAGACCAAGTGTTAACTAGTGACAAGTGGCACAGCCCAACTCTGACTAAAGAAAAACAAAAACAATGCAGATATAATGATCGATGAATCCGATGCCTTTTGACTTCACTGTAATTTATCATAAAAATAACATGTCTTGCCTTATGCTCTTTGTACAAGAAAAAAGATCTCTCATAATTATCTACACAGTCACAAAAAAAGCCCAGGTCAATAAGCCTGTTCAACTAATAGAATTGCTAACCATCATGGTATCTACCAACCTCCAGGTTCGTTCCTGAAAAGTTTGAGGAGATCTTCAAGAAGCATGCCCACACTAGGCCTGATGCGCTGACAGGCAAAGAGCTGCGGGAGCTGCTAAAAGCAAACAGGGAGCCCAAGGACTTCAAAGGATGGTAAGTTCTCAAGAGTTGAGAATGAATAATATGGCATCAGATGTTAAGTGATCTCCTTTAAATTCAGTGTTTTTTTTCTGCAAATTACTGCAGGCTGGGTGGTTTCACAGAGTGGATGGTGCTCTACTCCCTCGGCAAAGACGAAAATGGTTTTCTTCACAAGGACACTGTCAGGGCAGTCTATGATGGCAGCCTATTTGAAAGATTGGAGAAGGAGAGGAAATCTAAGGAGTCTACTAAGAATAAATGATAAGAATAGAATATACAAGCTAGTTTGGAAGGATTTGTGAATTATCGCGGGTGTGGGTCACTAAATTTATACCCTATTATTTAGTTTGATTGAGACTCCGTATGCTTAATTTGTTGGTTTATCTTTCATGTAATATTTTCGAAATTATTTTATAAATTATTGCAGGTAAATTAATTAGTAGTTGTGGATTGTGCCTCCCATATTTTCACTTTTAAGTTCTATTTACCGTTTTAATACTTTTTTACTTCAATATAAACAGTTGACATGGCGATGCCAGATTACTGATTCTTTCCTTCGTGCCTTTATCATCCAGTTTTCTGCCAGTTCTTTTCTCCTGTTCGTTTGACGGATGTTATAATGATAGAATCATTGTTGAAGCCCTTGAAAACTTTTCATGCGTCCACCAAAGAATTTTAAGCCATTAGGGTCAAAGTATAAATGAGTTTATGCTTCTAGGACCAGAGATCTTGAGTTCAAAATCCTAGATGGTTCCACTGAGACCTGAAGTGAAAGGTTGAAGTGCAAGTGAATTGCTCAATGAAGAAGGAAGAAGAATAATTACACGATGAATCATATTGTAACCTTGACCAGCTGCTTATGAAAAGCATATTGCAGGCGTAAAATCAGGTAGGCAATCAAAGCTTTATTTAATCCTATACGAGTAACTATAAGGCTGACTGATTATGTGATTATGTATGCACCCCACCCTTACACAGTGTCGATCCAAAGCAGCGTTGACAAGGAGACTGAATTGAAATGTGTTGAAGATAGCCGTTGCAATCGCTTGGTGAATATGCCCACAAATTAGAGGGTTGTACATATACTTGGAGGACATGAACCTTGCCAAGTGCGACGACATGATCTCAAATGGCTAACTGAAGACTAAAAGACCATCCATGTAGGCAAAAGAACCGGAGAGCAGCCATCTGTAGTGAACGGCATGTCGCAATGGCGAGTTCCCGGTTCATCCCACTGCTGCAACCAATATATACTACAAGAAATATGTTGATCTATGACGTTTAGTTTTCGTCACAGATCACTAAAAAAACGTCATAAAACAGCACCTGTGACATTCTCAAATTTTGTCATGTATTGAGCGTCACGGTTCGACCTCGTAAAGTTTTTGTTAAAAACGTCACAGATTAACTCAATCTATGACGATTCGATATTGTCATAAACCAGGCTCAAGCCCATAGAACCCAGCCCAAGCCCATTCCTTGTGACGAAAATAAACGTCACGGATTCGATTGCCACGTCACAACTAGATGACATGGAGGATGATGTGGCCAATGACGTGGCTGCTGACACAACAATGAGGTGGATGGAAAGGATGACATGGCCGCTGACATGGCGATGATGTGGCAGCTGACATGGCAATGATGTGGCAGCTGACATGGCAACAACGTGGCAATTGACGTGGCAACAACATGACAGATGATGTGGAAATTGACGTGGCAACAACGTGACAGATGACGTGGCAATGACAATGGTCAAATTGGGCCCAATTGTTTTTCCAGCGCATATAAAAATTCAGCCCACAAGTTATCATAGAAACCAATTCAAGCCCAAATACATATCACATGAACAATTTTTTTCATCAAAACATAACATCAAAGTAAAGCATTACATAAATATTTTCCATCCAGCTATCCACCAAATGCAACATTAACAGCCCAACCAAAAACAACCAAACAAAAAAAAAGATTTATAGCCTCTACAATAATGCAGGTATCTGTTGAAAATGCCCTCCAAAACAACATTGACGTCCTAGACAGCAATTCTTAATAAGCCTGAAATTCAAAATGTAATTTAATAAGACTAAATTAGTATGATCAACCCACATCAAAATAATCACCAGAAGAAAGCATGATCTATTCATCTAAGATTAGTAAAAACTCAATCTTACAAAGTGTGAAGCAGTTACCATTCTCAGCTTAAAAGATATATATTTGAGCATAATTTGCATATGAATTTCTACTTGCCATCAATGTTTATTTTTGGTTTGCCTAATTTTTGTTCTGGCAGGGCTGGGCACAATTCATGAACAGAATAACATAGTTTTTTTAGTAAACTATAAAAAACACATAATCCCTTTTCAGAGTTGGCCAATGTGTGAGAACGATCTATACATATACAAAATCGAGAGTTAGAAAATACGTGAGAACTGCCATATTATTATGCTGGTTACAGCACCGTTGCTTCATGGCGGGCCACTGCGGGATCCCGCAGATACAGGCCGCCGCTAGCCGTTGCGCGGGGCCGGCCTGCACGTGCAGCGTTCGACGGCCTGCGCGCGAGGCCGGAAGCGACGCGGTCGTTGCGCGGTGATCCCTCAGCTTCTGCCGTCCCTGGCGGTATGGAGGCTAAGGAGGGGAACATATCCAACGCCTTCATCGCTCCGCGTCGCCCCCACGGGGGCAATTTGGGCGGATTTCGCTAGCTGTCGTGCAGCCGCCTTCCCCATGGGTTGGTGCCGTTCCTTTGCCGGCGGATCCTTGCTCAGGATGGCGATGTTCGTCGACGGTGGACGAAATGTGCCTTGTCTTGCGGTGGCGGCGTCCTGTGCGCAGATGCTGGTGTCCTTCCGGTGAGGGCGACCTCTTCGTTGGCTGGGCGCAGTGGTGACGGTGGTGGCGGCGATTTGGGTAAAATCCTTGTCTGGCATGTTTTGCCGGACCAGCGGCGGTGAAGTGTCCGTGACACACACCTTGTTGAAGGCGCTGCTGAAGTCGTTGGTCGGACCGTCTCTCGTTGCGTCCGTGGATGATCAATAACTGGGTGAAAACCTAGCCTGGTTTCTCCAGGCCGGCGGCGGCAGTGCAGGCGCGTCGACCGTCGAATCCGTGATGGACGGCTAGAAATAGCTGGATCATTTGGGCCAAAACGGGCTTTGTCTCATTAATTCTCATCTTAATGTTTTTCCTTTTATTTTTCATTTTAGTGCACCGTTATGAAGTAAAACACAAAATAGTTATCTCATATGCCGCCAGTATATTTTTCACACGTAACAAAAAATATATAAGTTGTCATGTAGGAGTTTCAAATATTTTCAAGTAGATTTGCTATTTTTACCATTTAAATGAATTTCTGCGTTTTTACCGAAAGTAATTCGAAATTGACCTATATGCACCTCTAATAAGATTCAAACAAATTCTAAAAATCTATATTTAGTAAACAAAAAGATTTGTAGCCTCTACAATAATGCATGTATCTGTTGAAAATGCCCTCCAAAACAGCATTGACGTCCTAGCCAGCAATTCTTAATAAGCCTGAAATTCAAAATGTAATTTAATAAAACTTAATTAGTATGATCAACCCATATCAAAATAATCACCAGAAGAAAGCATGATCAATATTCATCTAAGATTTGTAAAAATTCAATCTTACAAAGTGTGAAGCAATTACCATTCTCACCTTAAAATATATATATTTGAGCATAATTTGCATATGAATTTCTACTTGCCATCAATGTTTATTTTTGGTTTGCCTAATTTTTGTTCTGGTAGGGCTGGGCACAATTAATGAACAGCATAACATAGTTTTTTTAGTAAACTGCAAAAAGCACCTAATCCCATTTTAGAGTTGGCCAATGTGTGAGAACGATCTATACATATACAAAATCGAGAGTTAGAAAATACGTGAGAACTGCCATATTATTATGCTGGTTGTATACCTCTAACTAATGTCTTTTACTTCCCTGGACCTTTACAATTCAAAGGTATGTGCAAGTCCAAGTGCTGGCCTCTCCTGCATCAAAGGTATTCCCCTGAATAACATCTACAAAAATGTTTTTGGTCGGTATTTATCAAAAACTACTTCATTCCTACTGGTTCATATTGCCCAACATAAAGTTGTTGCTCCCGTCAATAAAAACAGATTTAGATTTTGTCCCCCTTGTTTCGCCCAGCTATCCAATAAATTACTAGAGCATGAGCATGATGGAGGTGCAATCCCAAATACTGGGTGTACAACTTTCCAAAAAAAAATTTAGCAAAAGCACATAGAAAGAAAATATAGTTTATGATTTGAACATATATAACTACAGAAACTAAACGACGGAGGAAGGGAAGAGAAAATCCCGGGAGCCCCCGCGTCTAGGCGACACGGGCGGACCTCGCCCCGGCAGCCGCCGACGCCCCTCTCTCCTTCCCCACGCCATGCCGCCGCCGGAGCCGGCTGCCGGAAGCCCGTGCGGCCCACCGGGATGGTGGCGGCGTGGCTTTGCCCCACCCCTCATTCCCTCTCAAGGACAGACGCGGCGTCAATGGAGGGCGGCGGGGCTCGTCGTCGCCGCCGGGGAGGCCGGATCCGGTGCCTGCGCAGGCGGATCTAGCGCCGGGCGGGGCTGTGGCGACTACCCGCGCGGCTGTGGCCGGCCGGCGCGCACCGTTGCTTCATGGCGGGCCACTGCGGGATCCCGCAGATACAGGCCGCCGCTAGCCGTTGCGCGGGGCCGGCCTGCACGTGCAGCGTTCGACGGCCTGCGCGCGAGGCCGGAAGCGACGCGGTCGTTGCGCGGTGATCCCTCAGCTTCTGCCGTCCCTGGCGGTATGGAGGCTAAGGAGGGGAACATATCCAACGCGTCCGTGGATGATCAATAACTGGGTGAAAACCTAGCCTGGTTTCTCCAGGCCGGCGGCGGCAGTGCAGGCGCGTCATCGAAGTTCTTGTTCGCCAAGGCCGGGCAATTCTCCCATGTGGATACTATGTTCGGTATTCAGCTCAGGGCGGAGGAGGCATTGGATGGCGTAACAGTTCGGATATTGGTTGGCAGTATTTGCTCCAAGTCCTCGTGCTGTTGCCTTAGAAGAAGCATCAATGGTGGTTGGTGTCCAGCGTTTTCAGTTCTTTGTAAGGTCTAACAAACGTGTTATATCGATCTTGGTGGTCGCGTAGGGCTGCTAGAGCCACTTGATGGGATGTAATTTTTATGTTTTTTGTTTGGCCGTAGTACTTTTGGTCAAGGCCGGGTAATATATTATCCATTATCTAAAAAACTACAGCAACTATAGTATTTGCTATAATTCCAATTCATCCTCATTAGATTATCCTTGGTTGGAATAAACCCTTTTTTAAATACCACATAAAGATCTTAATCTTTAGAAGTAACTTAGTAAGCCAACCCATGAGACGCTCGCACCGCAATCGACCAAGTGCTTATACATCAAGCTCATTGTAAAACTACCGTTTTTGTATAACCCCAAAAGAAAACATCTCTCCCTTCATGGAGATTGACATTTAGCAATGAGGCCACTAGGTCGTGCCATTCTATCAGTTTGTGCCCCTACCAAAGACCTTATGAATGAGACATTTAGAGGGACAGTACTAAATACTTGGCATAAAGACTTGTTGGTCAAGTATTTGTTTCTGAAGAGTTCCCGCCGGATTCCATCTTCATTGCAAAACTTGAACAACCATATTTGTTTAGTAGGCACTTATTTTGTATGTCTAGGTTCAAAATACCTAAACCACCTTGGTCCTTTGGTTGGCACATCACCCCTCATTTCACTAATATGTATTTTTTCTAGTGCTGATCATATTGCCAGAAAAACCATGATCTATAAAACTTCATTCTTTTAAAGACTTCTCTTTGAACATGAGGACCATGTGTGTCCGAGGACCGAGTGGATGGTCGCTTTGGCTCAAGTATTGCAGGTGTAGAATGCGGCTTGGTTTGCATTAGTGTAGGTGAAGAAAAAATGCGAAAGGTCTTAGCCAGAGCGGTCTCCCGGGGTGGAGAGACAAGTAGGCTTGGTTCGAGGGACCCGGTGGCCGATGGATCAAGTGCGGTTCACATTGGTGCAAGAACAAGCAAGACAACGTGAAGGTGATGGAGCCGGTGCAAGGTAGCAGCTAACAACCGAAGCTTGTACACGGGGTTTGATGGTTGGGCCACAAAACCATCGAAGGAGGGTTTTTCGGTTTGGGCCTCAAAACCGAGCCCGAAGGCCCAACGTGACGGAGATGGTGATCCAGGAGCGTTCGGGAAGCTTCGAAGCGGTGGACGCGTGGCGGGATTTGGGAGCTTGCGTCAGAGGGAAGCAAGGCCGGATGGACGGCGTGCCCAGCCGGAGGAGATATCTATAACTTTACCGCTTTGCCCTTGTGGGTGTGTATCGTAGAGTTAAGTTGTTGGGGCAGTATGGTCACTTCCCCCACCAGGAGGATATAAATAGGAGGTCGAGGGGATGACAAGTTATCCGCTTGAAACCCTAGTCCATTTCTTTCTTGCTTCCATAGGCTAGCCCGTGCTTCATGTTGATCTAAGCGGGAGGATGTTTGGGAGGTTGCTAACCTTGTATAGAATCTGACCTTTGTTTGTTGGAATGATATCAAGTACTAGTTGGATCTCTTTGTTCCTTCCCGAGTTCTTTTTTGTGCTATTTTCTTGTTTATCTCGATTCGTCGTTTCTAGACCGTTCGGCTTTGGATTTGTTTGAGGGGATCATGGGTGAGTGCCTTGCGCCTCTTTGTGTATAATCTTGCCCCCTCAAACATCGGGTATCGGTCTTGATTTGATGATTTTAGGATGAACTCGTGGTGGTTGTGTTCTTCCGTGTGATCCGCGATTTCTCGGTTTGTAGGGAGTTAGAGGCCGAGATTTTTGGGGCATAGTATCTCCTAAGGGCGCTAATCATCTCCCCAAAGTTTCGTCTCAAAAGCTCTAGCCGTTTGGGAGATCCGGTGATGGATTTGGGAGGAGAGTTCCACGTGTTACTGTAGCTGTTCTTCCTGTTCGTCCGTCGCGTTTTGCGGACAGTCCGCGTGAAGTTGTCGGACAGTCCGAGGGGGTGCCGGACAGTCCGCATGTGATTGGCGGACGGTCCGAGCTAGAGTGTTCGTTTGGGGCTTCTTCGGTTTTGGCTAAGTCTTTTGGCGGACGGCCCGCGTGACACCCTAGGACAGTCCGCGACACTGGCGGACAGTCCAGGGTAGAGGCTCGGATAGTCCGAAAAGGGCCTGGAGTCTGGAGATTTGGGAGGGTTTCACGGACGGTCCGCCCTGTCTAGTCGGACAGTCCACCTCGACCCCGGACAGTCCGAGACCTCTGTGCGGACAGTCCGTTCTGACTCAGGCAGATTGCAGATCGCTTTGTTTCTTGAGTTGTGCTTCCGCTTGATACTTCGTTCTAGCTTGTTCCTAGGTTTGGTAGGTTCATTGTGACTACACTACCTTGACAAGCTTGTGAAAAATCTTTGGGAAGTGATTTTTGGGATATAGACCGAGTTTCGAGGAGAAATTTTTATCGGCTCCCATTCACTCCCCACCTATCTGGTCGCCGTTTCGATCCTTCAATTGGTATCAAAGCCGGTTACGGATCTTCGTGATTCTAACCAGTCTTAGGATCCAAGGATGGCGTATGCCCGAAAGGGTTCTGGTCCCCCTCTCTTCAATGGAAAGAATTACCGGATGTGGTCGGTTCGCATGGGAGCTTTCCTCCGAAGCAAGGGACAATTGATATGGGATATCACTCTTGATACTACCTATACCATCCCTGCTACGAGGGTAACCCAGGATGCTAAGGACAAGTTTGAGGCGAATGCAAAAGCCGTTGACTTCTTGTTTAAAGCGCTCAACGAGCATGAATTCAATCGTGTGATCGAAGAGCATCTTGCGTGGAAGATTTGGCAAAAGTTGGAGATCGCCCATGGAGGTGATAGTGGGGTTAAGGCTCGGCTCTTTTCGACTTACCGGAGGGAATATGAGAACTTCTCTCATTTGCCCGGTGAGTCAATTGATGCCATGTTCCAGAGGTTCACCGTGATAGTGAACAACATGAGAGCCAACATTACCAACCTCCCGTATACAGACCATGATATGGCTTTGAAGCTCTTACACTACTT
>OAMR01000175.1:1172616-1186633 GCA_900205405.1 Echinochloa crus-galli | reverse complement strand
CTGTTGCGAAGGGTATATTGGTCTTTGCACGTAGCGTTCTAGCCCAAAAGCCCTTTTCATTGCGTCGCCCCAAATTCATTCATCATTTGTCATCAAGGGTTTCGGGGACTGCCGAGCGACCGCCGCCACCGCCGCGGCCGCATCCTCCCCCTCCGGCTCCACCGTCTCATCGCCCTCAACGCTCTGCAGTTGGCTCTGTAGCATGCCCTCAACCCACCCGTTTCCCCTCGGCCCTTGCAGCACGCGGCGTCGCACCCAGAGGCGGAGCTGCGACTAGGGCCGCCCAGGCCGCGGCCCTAGTCGTGGCCCATGAAAGCCCACTACCCCCAACAAATTTTTGGCCCAATAACCACTACTCCACTAGGGCAAAGAGCAGCAGAGTCCAATCCGGCAATCCGCCGTCTTGCTCTTGCCTCCTGCCCGACGCCCCGAGCCCGTGCGGCCGTGCGGTGCACGACCCCGACACGCGGCGCGCCGAGTCCGCCCTCCGCCGACGCTTCTTGTGCCGCGCGCTCGACCCGGAGGCGGGAGGCCGGCTGCCGTGGCTCGCCTCGCACTCAGGTTGGTGCCGCGTGAGCTCCCTCGAGGCCGACTACGCCTTCGACGGCCAGCGCTTCGACCGCCATGTTCCGCCTCGCCAGCGGTGCCGCCGGCGTGAGGGCGTACAGGAAGCAGAGCGACAAGGGGGTGTTCAACATCGAGGCGGCGCTCTCCGGCGAGGTGAAGTACCAGCTGCAAGTTGGTTAATCTTGGACGCCTTTTTGATTGATTGTATTTTGGTCATGGGGTGACCCAACAACCTCCTGTACCCTGCTTCCGGTCATGGGGTGAAACCTCTGCAATCCAAGTTCTAGGCAACGGGAGATTCAGATTGTAAGAACCTCTGCAATCCAAAAGCAAACGTCGTGGCCGGAAGGAGTTTTGACTGTAGAATTGGGCCCTAGTCTTGGCCAAAAGCTGGCTCTGCCACTGCTTGTCCCTCATCTTTAGTTCTAGCAATGAAGCTACTCGCTAGCATGTCCACTACTATATTAAATAGAATGTGTGACAACAGATCGCCTCGCCTTAGCCCCTTCTTAGTCTGGAAGTAGGCTTCAACCTGGTCATGTACTTTGATTTCCATGTTACCTCTTGTAAAAGTTTCGATCCACTTACAGCAGGTTGATGAGAATCCCTTTATTTCGTAAAGTTTGTTGTAGGAACACCCACTTGAAATTATCATATGCTTTCTTAAAGTCTATTTCTATCATAATGCCATTTTGTTTTTTTATGTGGAGTTCATGAAGTGTTTGATCAGTATGACTGCTCTTTCCATTATGTTCCATAATGCTGCAGTATTTAGTATATACAACCAAAGTTCAAAATTATATTTCAGGGTCGAAATTTCTGTTTGACCAAAATTTTGGCCGTTTCATGAAAGAGGATACACTTATTAATCCAAAATATTTCGGTTGAACTCTGGTGTTTGGATTGGGAGCCGAAAAAAATTATAAGGGAAATCCGAATCCCAGGATGCAAGCAAACAAGAAGCTAATCTCCCTTACCGAACGGAACATGATGACACTGCCTTGTGGACGAGTACCGGCGTGCAAAGATGACTCGGCGTCTCGGCCACAGCTAGCTAGGAACACTGAAGGAAAAATAAACGTTCAAACTCAAGAATTCAGTGGAGTACGTTAAACTTATTTATTATCGTAATAAAGCAAAAGTTTTGTTTTTTTGTAAAGACCAACTAGCTAGCTTAGCTCAATATCGACCCTTTCTAATAATCTTGCTACATAGATCACCACCAATTGAGAGGATTCGTCCTCGTGCCTTCTGACTCTTCTCCAAAATTAAAGTAATGCAGAGCATTTCAGCTGGTATAGTAGTTGTCGTGGTGGCCGGCCGGCGTCGTGCATAGAAACCCCCACGAGGGCCACGAGCCCACAACGACGCGCGATTCCCATGACCTTGTTTGGCCGTCGCCGTCTTGGTCAGTGTCTCCTTATCTTCCATCTCCTGTGACGTCGCCGGAATCTCCCCGTGTCGCTTGCCGGCTCTTCGCAGGCGGGAGCGTGTGACATATTGACGCGCACGCGCACCCCCGGCGGCGGCCGCACGCTCCGTGGTTGATTGCACGACGCGACGTCGCCGATTGCGCGGTCGGGTGGGCGCACCACGCTGGCGCCGTGGCGTGGTGTCGCGGAGTCGCCTGCTACCTCTCTGCTCCTCCACCAGCCGCGGACGGCCGGGTTGCCCAGGTCAGGCTCTGCAAATTTAATTTTTGTATGGATCACCTCTCAATCTGTCATCCGTGACCGTCAGGTCAGGCCAGCTGCCGGCGCGTTCGGCAAGACACGCCCGATGGAAACAGCACGTACGCGACGCCAGGGCCTGTCAACTTGCCAAGATATTAAGAAAACAGAGACGGAGATATACAAATACAACCAGGAATCTTGGGTTTACTTGGCTAGGGGCAACACGGCTGGATGGAGTTCTAAACTTATTTTTATTTCCGCAGCTTCCTATTTTACGAAAGTTATGAACATAACAAGCATGTAGCTCGGTGGTAGTGCTCGAGAGCTGGGAGCCTACCGGCCAGGGCTCGAACCCTGGTCCTGCATGCCTTCAAGCAAAGGCTGGGCCTTAATAGGTCCTTTCTCAAAAAAAATACACATATGTTACTTTTGTTTGAAATTACTAGCAAGAACGCACGTGCGGCACGCACGTTTATTGATGACACGGCTTTTAAAAATACTTTATATTCGCTCTCTCATGTATAGAGAGCTTTAGGTATTCTCAAATCTATATGCACATCATTTTTGAGATAGGTGGTCTTTATTTATATGAAAAAAACTTTTCAATTTATTGTCTATTAGCAATACGGGATAATGGATCACGGTGGAATTGTGGGTCCCTTGGGTACGTGGGTACCTGCGGGTGTCTTAGGTGAAAAAAGTTTTGAGTTTTGAGGGGGAAATCAACGCAAGAATGTCCTTCCCCCCTTTTTTTTACCATTCATCAACCAAATTTCCCGACAAATGGGTCCCCTGTGAGGTGGGAGGTGGACCTAATTTTGATGAGAAGTGTTTTCAAATCTAATTCTCTTTATAATATAGATAGATAGTATAGATAAGGCGTATCGAAAAGAAAGCATTTTTCAATAAAAATATAATGACATAAACTTTGCTATTTTTCACGCGAAATTCTATATAGATAGAATAACAATTAGTAGAAGGCTTATCATAACAAAATGAATATGTCACTACTAATTGGTATTACTGACAACATATATGGCTGGTCTATTCTTAATATCTGAAAATAATGAAAATAAAAGTTGTTCGCACCCAAAATTGGCAGTTGCCTATCAGGTCGAGGGCAACCGGTCAGACCGGTTCTAGAAAGCGGTCAGACCGGTTTTCCTGTAGCCGATCTGGCAGGGCCAAAACCGGTCTGACCGGTTTCCCTATCCGGTCTGACCGGTTCACTCCGAGTTGAAGTAGAATTAGGAGTCCTAGTCGTTTTCCAAATTGTAAAAGGATTCCTTGCGGGGTAAGACCTCCCCACCCTATAAATAACTAAACTTAGTGTTGATATTGGTAATACAAATTTGTATCAAAAACCATATGATGCTGAGTTTGATAATTTTCCTCTTCCACGTGGGTGGCGTATGGCTGATTTTATTAAATTTAGTGGAGATGATGACCGAACCACGTGGGAACATATTAGTCAATACATAGCTCAACTGGGGGAAGCGGGTTCATATAATGCTCTTAAAGTGCGTTTATTTTCTTTATCTTTGACTGGTACCGCTTTTGCTTGGTTTTCTTCGCTTGCTCCTGGTTCTATTATATCTTGGGATGTTAGAGCGTAAATTTCATGATCACTTTTATAGTGGGAGCTTGCAATTAAAATTGACAGATTTGACATCTGTTAGGCAAAGTAGAGATGAAACTGTTTCTGCTTACATTAAAAGGTTTAAAGAAACTAAGAACCGTTGTTTCAATTTGTCAATCACTGATATGGACCTTGCTGATATTTGCCTGAAAGGGTTAAGGTTATCCATTAGAGATAGAATAGAGGGTTCTGATTTTCTTTCGGTTGCACAAGTTCAAATTAGAGCTTTAGTTGTTGAAAACCGAACGAATAAAGAAAAAGATAGAGATACTCCTAGATCACGTCGTTCCAATATACATATGATTGATTATGAATCTGATGACTCAAGCGATAGTGATAAAGAAGTATTTGCTGCTGAATTTGTATGGCCCTCTAAGGAAAAAACTTATTCTTGTTCATCACTTAAGCCGGCTAGTAAAGGTCGGCAAGAAGAAGTTAAGTTTACTTTTGATGTTTTCAAGTGTGACCGCATTTTTGATGAATTGCTTAAATCCGGAAACATTAAATTATCTCATAAATTACCTCCACTTGATGAGTTGAAAAGGCTTGCATATTGCAAGTTTCATAATACTTTTTCTCATGCTACTAATGATTGCAATGTGTTTCGCCGACAGGTTCAATCGGCCATAAATGAAGGTCGGTTGACATTTCATGAGATGCAAGTGGACAAAACTCCTTTCCCTGTCAATACCATGGATTTACAACAGCCCAAAGTCCTGGTTCGGCCGCATCAAGCCGAAGCAACCAAGGGGAAGAATGTTGTGATTGGTGAAGAAAATCCCGATTTGAGGGGAAAAGAGTTGGTTAGAGAAGTTGCATATGAGAAATCTCCAGATGGCAGGGAGACATTCAAGGTTACTGTGAGAGCCTCTGGACATGCGGGGCGAGGGTCAACCGTTCCCACCGAGCAAAGACCGTTTGAGCCTGTTCAGGCCAAACCGGTTAGACCGGTTGAGGAAAGCGGTCAGACCGGTTTTCCCCAAGGTCGTCCAAGGATGATTAAACCAAGCCGTCCGGGGATTGGAAGCTGTAAACTCAACATTGCAAAGAACAAGGGGAGTACTATTAAGCCAAAGGTCACTTTTGATATGCTATTTGACAAGTACTTCAAACAAAAGGCCGTTACAAGCGATCGGCCGGTAAAAAAAAATGAGGTCACCTCCGCGCCAAGAAGAATCTTTTCAACCAAAGAAGAGTTTTATTCCGCAGTGGGAGGCTTCAAGTTCATATCCACCGCATCCAATTTATGATAACAATGGAGTGATGTGGGTGCCATATCAGCAACCTTTCCAGCATGGATGGGGAGGACCACGAAGGCCAGCATTGGATAGGATTTCAAGGCCTGGACAGAACCGTTTGGCACCTCGCCAATCTGGTCAGGGTCACCAGACCCAACCGGTCAGACCGGTTTCACAAACCGGTCAGACCGAACCGGCATCACCTCCTATGAAGCAAGTTTACAAGCCAAAACAGAAAGAGGAGGTGCAGAAGATGAATATTGACCCAGAGAAGACTACACATCAAGATGTTATTCAAATTGGGTTGATGAACGTTCCCCTTGGAGACGGTGGCAAAAGACCGATTGACATAGACAATAAGGTCGAGACACCTATTCAGAAGGGATCTGTTTCTAATCATGAGACCAGTGGAAGTAGTTCTAACTCTAAGTACTTCTTGCCAAGATGGTGTCCTCCCGGTTTATCTCATACTTAAAGGAGGAAGCTTCAGCGATTGAGGTTTCGGGAGATGAAAGAGAAGGAGCTAGAAAAGCAGAGAGACGAGACATTCAACAAGTACTGGCCCATGATCCCACAGGGGAAGAAGTGGATAATCAAGACCAGCTCTCAGTCAGAACCGGTCAGACCGGTTGGAGAGTCGGTCAGACCGGTTGAACTGGTCAGACCGGTTTCTGAAAGCGGTCAGACCGCTTTGGCCGATGCACCGCCCAGTTTTTCTTCTCCCGCACCTATGGTTTGTGACGACAAGTTATCATCGGTTTCTGCTCCAGAGGACAATGAAGAGCTTGTTGATTATGGTTCTTCTCCTGAACGCATGGATCTTGAACTTAATGTGATCCATATGTCTATGGATGGTTACATGTTGTCAGAGGAAGACATTGCTCATCTTGACTTCGGGCCAAAGAAGGCTATTTTCCAGAAGCCAAAAGCTACTAAAAATCATCTAAAGGCTTTGTACATGAAGGGTCATATCAATGGGAAGCCTATCTCTCGCATGCTAGTGGACGGAGGAGCGATAGTCAACTTGATGCCATCTTCTCTGTGCAAGAAGCTTGGAGGTTCAGATGAGGAGTTGATCAAGACCAACATGACTATCAGTGGCGTTGGGGGAGGTGAACCTATGAGTGCCAAGGGAGTTGCTTCTATGGAGCTTACTATTGGTATCGTCGGACTATTGATGATTTGCTTTTAAAGTGTTTGGGTCCTGACCAAGCTAGGTTGGCTATGGCAGAGGTTCATGAAGGAATTTGTGGTACTCATCAATCGGCTCCCAAGATGAAGTGGCTCCTTAAGCGAGCTTGTTTCTATTGGCCCAATATGATAGCTGATTGCTTGTGTTGCAGTGGCCGATAGTTCTACTATGGATGGTCATGAGAATCTTAAGTGTTTATCTGGCTTAGATTTATCTGATTGTGAGATCATTGGTTGCACTAAAGATGGTTTTGCTACTGCTGTCATGAAGCCGATCGGTGATCTGGCTATACCGTCTCTTATGATTTTATGGATCCGAATCTAGAGTGGTTACAGCAGAGGCGTGAAAACTATCGGGTGCATAAGAACGATATGTTTGGGTCCTGACCAAGCTAGGCTAGCTATGGCAGAGGTTCATGAAGGAATTTGTGGTACTCATCAATCGGCTCCCAAGATGAAGTAGCCTTGCAATAGATGACATGTAGGTGCGTGAATTTGTCAATTCCTATGGTATTAAATAATCCTGATATTTATGACCGAGTGAAAGAAGAAATCAATCGGTTGCTAGATGCTAAGTTTATTAGGCCTTGTAGATATGCTGATTGGATCTCTAATATTGTCCCTGTTGAGAAAAAAGGAACAAAAAAGCTTCGTGTATGCATTGATTTTAGAAATCTTAATAGAGCTACTCCTAAAGATGAATATCCTATGCCTATAGCCGATTTTCTTGTTAATGCTGCATCTGGGCATAAAATTCTTAGTTTTCTTGATGGTAATGCCGGACTTTGCTCTTTTAGGAGAGCTATATGAAGAAGAGGTCTGAAGCTTTGAAAATCATATTTTGACCTGCTGGTAGCCAAATCATTGTGTTTAAAGCATGTGAACAAGTGCAAGTTGAGGGCAGGCAAGAAACAAATCATACTGAGTTTATTTTTTTAATAGACATTCCATTTTCTGCAATGTGCATTTCCATGGTCCACATAAAGAATGCTATAAGTGGCAATGGAACTTTTGTAGCCGTTTAGATAGACATAAGTTGGTACTATGTGATATTGATTATTGAAAGCAAGCAAGTACTAAAAAAGTCATAGATGAAAGTTCTTAGGATTTATTGTACATGAAAGAGGCATAGAGATAGATCCTAAAAAGATTGAAGCTATTAAGAATGTAAAGGCTCCTACTTGCAAGAAGGATTTGCAAAGGTTCTTGGGCAAAGTAAATTACTTGAGGAGATTCATTTGTAATTGTCTGGAAAGGTGAATGCCTTTGCTCCTTTACTTCGGTTGAAGAATGACATTGATTTTACTTGGGGGGCAAAACAACAAGAGGCCTTTGATGAAATCAAGCAATATTTATCTTCGCCACCTGTTCTTCAAGCGCCCAAGAGCGGAGTTCCATTCAAGTTATATGTGGCAGCTGAGAAAGATGTCATTGGAGGTGTTTTGACTCAAGAAACCGAAGGAAAGGAATATGTTGTTGCATATGAGAGTAGAAGATTATTGGATGCCGAAATGAGGTACACTTTTATCGAAAAGTTATGTTTATCATTATATCATACTTGTACCAAGTTAAGGCATTATCTTTTACCGAGTACTTGTGTAGTAGAATGTCAAACCGACATAATTAAATATATGTTGCATAAACCAATTTTAAGTGGTAGAGTCGGCAAATGGGCTTATGCTTTGGTTTAATATGATTTGCATTGTGAACCATTAACTTCAATGAAAGGACAAATAGTAGCCGACTTTATTGTTGAACATAGAGTGGATAAGCAACTTGATTTGAATGTCGGTTATGTTACTTTTACTCCATGGAAATTGCATTTTGATGGATCGGTTTGCAAGAGTGGTTGTGGTATTGGGATTGTTATTTTCTCTCCACATGGGGCTGTTTTTGAAGCACTTAACCGATTAAATCATGAGTGTACTAATAACCAAGTCGAGTACGAAGCTCTTCTATTCGGATTGGGAATTTTGCATGACATGGGAGTAAAACATGTGGAAGCTTATGGTGATTCTTTACTGGTGGTACAACAAGTGTCTAAGGTATGTCAATGCTTAGATGGAATTTTGAATGCATATCTTGATAGATGCTTGTTAACACCAAAAATTGGCACCAGGAAGAGACTGACATGTGGGCCGGAATTGGTAAAAAAATATCGTTCGGAAAGGGAAGTTTTCTTCAGTATTGGATCATGAGTCCCATTTGGCTGACATAAGGAAAACTCTAGAATGCACCAGGAAGCATGGGCTTAAGATGAACCCGAATAAGTGTGCTTTTGGAGTTTCGGCTGGAGAGTTTCTGGGATTTTTGATACATGAAGGAGGAATAGGAGTTGGTAAGAAAAGCATGAAGGCAATTGATGAAATTGTTCCTCCAACTAATCTTAAAGAGTTACAATCATTGCTTGGCAAGATAAATTTTGTGAGGAGATTCATATCAAATTTGTCACAGAAGGTGTTGCCCTTTTCCTCACTATTGAAAATAAAGAAGGATCAAAAGTTTGTATGGGGTGACGAACAACAAAAGGCTTTTAATGAAATAAAAGAGTACATGAAGAAGCCACCAGTATTGGTGCCTCCCCAATTGAACAAGCCTTTCAAGTTGTACGTGGCGGCCGATGCCCAAACTATTGGATCGGCCCTCATTCAAGAATTTGAAGGGAAGGAAAGAGTGGTTGCATACCTTAGCCGAAAGTTATTAGATCTGGAGACAAGGTATTCGGCTATAGAAAGCTATCCAGGAAGGACATCTGAAATTCGACAACAAGATGAAACTGGACAGTAACCCTTTCCCTCAGAATATTGTTTGTGCGAGTGAACGTGTGTTCGTGGGTTTGCATTGGACAATGAATGCTTTTAGCCTTTCACGATTAGATTGTATCATGCGGTGGATTGATCTAATCTGATTAGTGGTGTGGTCTCAAACAAGTCGTATCATGCGGTGGATTAACTTGTTTGATTTTACGCCTGACGGGTTCGAAGGTACCTAGACATGCGGTAGACTAGGGCTTTTAAACCTATGGCTTCTTTTTTATTAGAGATTTACGATCGTGCTTTCACATTTATCATGCTTTATGCCCGTTAATCGGTTGTATTTAAGTACTGTAACGTTTGTGTAATTGAAAACCGATCTTTCATCATGATGACGTCATGCGGTCGGCAGTGTGTTTCTTACATGTTTTGCCGATTATGTAATGAATGCATTGTATTGCTGACAGATAGCTTATCTATAGCTATATGTTGATCAAAATTGGCTTTGCAAGCCGTAGAGATGGAACTGTATGGTATCATCCGGCACGTTCCAGGTTTTATATCTAAACATTTTTTTTTTCTTCTTTTGTCAGTTTCAGAGAAAATTGACTGGCACGCTTACAGGATTCAGACGATCGGGCACGTGTGAAGCCAGCTGATTCGGCTTGCTGTGTGCTTGGCGCGAACTGCATATTTTGCGTCAACACGATGGTTATGTGCAGCCACAGCGACGCACTTTCCCTCTTGCTAGCGAGCTGGTTCTTTCTGCCCAAGGACCGCTCGTCGTGTCTGTAAGTTCAGGGTTTCAAGGTACCATGAGCCTAAAAATCAGGGGTACATGTACTCCTCTCCTTTCCCAGAATGGTACCAAAGAGTGTCATTGCCTAACAGAGTCAAGGTTCCTACAGAATTCACTAAATTCTCAGGGCAAGATGATACTAGCACTATGGAGCATATAGCTAGGTACTTGATGTAGCAATGATAGAAATTCTCATTCCATTAATGAATGCAGAGTCTTTAGGATGAAGATTCAGAAAGCTATCCAGGAAGGACATCTGAAATTCGACAACAAGATGAAACTGGACAGTAACCCTTTCCCTCAGAATATGATCGGGTTCTCGGTTAACATGGTGAATGCTGTTCCATCTGGAGAAAAGGGAAGATTGAAAGTTTTAACCTCAAGGAAGGCAAGACAGGATGGCTCAGTTGATCCCACTCGGTAGATCACAATTGAACAGATTTGCCAGAAAGATCTTCGGTTCCCGAATAGCCGATTTGAAGTGGGAGAATCCTCTAAACCTAGGGTTACTACACGCATTCTCCTCAACAAGTGGCAGCGTCAGCAAGAAAAGGAGCGTTTTCAAAGGCGTAAGTATGAGGAGGAGAAAAGAAGACATGAAGAAGAAAGGCACAGGGAAGAACAAGAGGAATTTATCCGAAAACAAGAACGTGCTCATTGGGGATGTGCTTTCTTCAGGCACTGTTGGAACGAAGGCTTAAAGCTTCCCACGTGGGATAATTGTCCCGAATGCAACGATGGATATGTTGAGTATAGGCACAATGATGTCAATCGCCGATCTGTCCATGAAAGAATTGGTAGGGTGCATCTTAGTGATGATCGGCGTTTTGATGATCAACCAAGAAAGAGACATGCTGATTGCAGATGGATTGATCATGAGGAAGAAGACCGTGAGTATGTTTGGCAAAAAGGACAGTGGTGTCCACCTGGTTTAAGAAGGAGTCAGAAGAGAAGAGTTCAACGCCTGAGGAATCAAGAATTAAAGCAAGCAAGGCCTAAGATGAAATCAATATGGCGTCGAAAGGACAAGCCTGAAGAAGATGGTCATTCGGCTCCTACATGCATGGTATGCTTTTTGCCGAATGAATTTATGGCTCCCACTGATCAAGTTGTGCAGGAGGAAGCGTTGTCAGAGGTAGATGAAGTCGAACAGCTAATGGCACAATTGATGCTCAATAAGCAAGCTGTCTTTGAAAAGCCAATCCAGAATCGACATATGAAGCCATTATATTTGAAAGGATTTGTCAATGGGAAGCCTTTAACCAAGATGTTCGTCGATGGTGGAGCTGCTGTGAATGTGATGCCATATACTACATTTAGGAAGCTTGGCATGGGCCCTGGGGATTTAACACCAACGAGCATAATTCTAAATGATTTTGCTGGAAATCCTTCGGACACCAAGGGATGCGTGCATGTTGATCTGATGATTGGGTCCAAGACTCTGCTTACGACTTTCTTTGTCATTGAGGGCAAAGGGGCATATAGTTTGCTGCTTGGAAGAGATTGGATCCATGCAAATTGCTGTATCCCATCCACCATGCATCAACAGCTCATTCAGTGGATAGATGATGAGGTGGAGATTGTCCAAGCAGATGATTCAATAAGTGTGGCAAATATGGAACCAGCTTTTTGGGAGTATCAAGGCATAGATTGTTTCTCAGGCAAAGACTGGGGAGAAGGTCCTGTTGCACCAGCCAGCAGTGATCAACAGCCGATCGAAGCAGTCGGCTCTCATAGTAATTTTTGATGGAGAATCCAATTGATGGAACTGATGGAAAATTAGGACGTGGATTTGTGTCGGCCGATAAATTGGAAGAAGTGGACATTGGAGATGGTGACAAGCCAAGGCCGACATTCATCAGTGCTAACTTGGATTCAGTTTTCAAAGAAAAGTTGATTAAATTATTAAAAGAATACAAAGACTGCTTAGCTTGGGATTATTCGGAGATGCCTGGTTTAGACCGTTCTGGCCTTACAAGCAATCACCCCGAAAAATCTACAAGGAAGAAGTGTTGGCCGATGTGAAAAAGGAGATTGAAAGATTACTAGATGCAAATTTCATTCGGCCATGCAAATATGCAGATTGGATCTCTAATATTGTTCCTGTCTATAAGAAAAATGGAAAAATGAGGGCTTGCATAGACTTTAGAAATATTCGGGAAGAAATCGTCTTTAGAGGGAAATTAACAGAGACATTGGAGAAAAAGAAAAATGGCCAGTACTGAATGTATTGCCCTTAGCACAAAATATACTACATCAGATGTTCATGCAAAATCACAAAAGATAAGTTTTATTGCCGAAATTCCATAGATCCCTAGTAGGTGTCCTGGACACATAGGGTTGTTTGAATGGGTTGTCATGACCTTTGGATTGAAAAATGCTGGTGCAACTTATCAAAGGGCTATGAATTATATTTTTCATGAGTTGATCGGCAAGATTGTGGAAATATATATTGATGATGTGGTGATCAAGTCATTGGATCATGAGTCTCATTTGGCCGACATAAGGAAAACTCTAGAATGCACTAGGAAGCATGGGCTTAAGATGAACCCAAACAAGTGTGCTTTTGGAGTTTCAGCTCGAGAGTTTCTAGGGTTCTTGATACACGAAGGAGGGATAGGAGTTGGCAAGAAAAGCATGAAGGCAATTGATGAAATTGTTCCTCCAACTAATCTTAAAGAGTTACAATCACTGCTTGGCAAGATAAATTTTGTGAGAAGATTCATATCAAATTTGTCACAGAAGGTGTTGCCCTTTTCTTCACTACTGAAAGTCAAAAAAGATCAAAAGTTTGTTTGGGGTGACGAACAACAAAAGGCTTTTGATGAGATCAAGGAATACATTAAGGAGCCACCAGTATTGGTACCTCCACACTTGAACAAGCCTTTCAAGTTGTACGTGGCGGCCGATGCCCAAACTATTGGATCGGCCCTCATACAAGAGTTTGAGGGGAAGGAAAGAGTGGTTGCATACCTTAGCCGAAAATTGCTAGACCCTGAAACAAGGTATTCAGCTATAGAGAAGCTTTGCTTATGTGTTTATTACTCATGTACAAAATTTTGGCACTATTTATTAAATGCCGAATGCGTTGTATATTCAAAATTTGATGTTATTAAGCACATGTTGTCTATGCCAATTTTAAATGGAAGGATTGGCAAATGGATTTTAGCCTTATCTGAATTTGAGTTGAGGTTTGAATCGGTAAAAGCTGTCAAGGGGCAGATTATTGCTGATTTTATTATGGCGCCCAAAAGACAAACCTGATGAACATGGTCCTGCGGCTCCCACATACATGGTATGTTTCTTGCCGAATGAATTCATGGCTCCAGCTAATCAAGTTGTACAGGAGGAAGCGTTGTCAGAGATAGATGAAGTCGAACAGCTAATGGCACAATTGATGCTCAATAAGCAAACTGTCTTTGAAAAGCCAATCCAGAATCAACACATGAAGCCACTATATTTGAAAGGATTTGTCAATGGGAAGCCTTTAACCAAGATGTTCGTCGATGGTGGAGCTGCTGTGAATGTGACGCCATATACTACATTCAGGAAGCTTGGCATGGGCCCTGGAGATTTAACACCAACGAGCATAATTCTAAATGATTTTGCTGGAAATCCTTCAGACACCAAAGGCTGTGTTCATGTAGAACTGATGATTGGATCCAAAGTGCTGCTCACAACTTTCTTTGTCATTGAGGGCAAAGGGATATATGCTGCAGCTTGGAGAAGCTTCGGCAGATGAGGCCTTTAGAATCAGATACTTTCCTTTGTCATTGATAGGTCCAGCTTTTACATGGTTTGCTTCTTTGCCTGCTCAGTCAATTTGCACGTGGAAAGATCTAGAGCAGAAATTCCATGCTCATTACTATACCGGTAGCACAGAAAAGAAGTTGGTTGATCTAACCAGCTTGAGGGAGCTAATCATCCGGTGGATTAGAATTCGATTCGATCTGATAGATCAGCTCGATATTTGATGCAGCTTGGAGAAGCTTCGGCAGATGAGACCTTTAGAATCAGATACTTTCCTTTGTCATTAACAGGTCCAGCTTTTACATGGTTTGCTTCTTTGCCTGCTCAGTCAATTTGCACTTGGAAAGATTTAGAACAGAAATTCCATGCTCACTACTACACCGGTAGTATAGAGAAGAAGCAAACCA
>OAMR01000175.1:1137721-1172057 GCA_900205405.1 Echinochloa crus-galli | reverse complement strand
AGCTAATTCGGCTTGCTGTGTGCTTGGCGCGAACTGCATATTTTGCGTCAACACAAGACCTCCCCACCCTATAAATATGATTCATGCCGAATCGGGTTCGGTTCTACTGAATTGGATTCGGCTGTGTTGTGTTAGGTCGTTTTTCGGGTCTGACGCTGTTACGACTAAGATGGCCATTCAGAGGATGGGGAATAGATTTGATTGGCCAAATAAATCCTCCATCGAGCAAGGGGCATAAGTTTGTACTTTTAGCAACAGATTATTTCACTAAGTGGGTTGAGGCAATTCCATTGAGAAAGGTGGCATCAGAGAATATGATTGAATTTGTTAAAGAGCACATCATTTACAGATTTGGAATTCCTCAGACAATTACCACAGATCAAGGGACTCAGTTTACATCTTCAGAATTCAGAGATTTTGCTGAAAGTATGGGGATCAAATTATTGAATTCTTCTCCTTATTATGCTCAAGCTAATGGTCAGGCAGAGGCTTCTAACAAGATTATGATTAAAATTATACAAAAGAAGATTGATCAGAAGCCAAGGAAGTGGCATTCGGTACTCAATGAAGCTTTGTGGGCTTACCGAATGGCTCCTCATGGGTCTACGAAAACGTCCCCTTATGAGTTGGTATATGGACATCATGCTGTTTTGCCATGGGAAGTGCAATCAGATTCAAGGAGGATAAGATTGCAGAAGGATTTAAGTTCTAAAGATTACAATGATTTAATGATGGACGAATTAGAGGATTTACATATGATTCGTCTCAAGGCCTTGGAAAATATTGAGAAAAATAAGATGCGGATTGCTAAATATTACAACAAGAAAGTGAAAGTCAAGCAATTTGCAGAAGGAGATTTAGTTTGGAAAGAATTATTGCCGATTGGTACTAAATACAGTGCATTCGGTAAATGGTCCCCAAATTGGGAAATGGTGCTGCCACTCGAGGTCCGCAATCCCAGCTTGCTTGGAGACGACCTCCAGCTCATGGCGCGTCTCGTCGCGCTCCCTCCTGAACCGGCGAGCGTCGCTATCTGAGTAGCGAAGATCGTCCGATTCGAGAGTTTGATTGGACGAACTGGAGGAATCGGTCGCCGCAGCAGGAGCCGCAGCTGGAACCGCAGCAGGAGCCGCAGCCGGGGCAGCAATGGGGTTCCATTGGATTAGCCTGAAAAATCAAAGGGATTTGTCAGAAAGGAGGGCGAAATCTTGAGAAGAGTAAAGAGAGACAGACAGACATCACCTGCGGCGAGCGCCGGCGCGGCTTCCTTCGGGCTCATCGGTGGCCAGTCGCCTTCCGTTGGCCATTGGGGTTTTCTTGAAGTTACTGTGCTTGGGGAAAAGAAGAGCTCGAACTGGCAGATGAAGAAGGCGAAAGATTTGGTGAGAAGCTTGCGGCGCTCGATATGTTTATTTATAGAACCCACAGAGGAAATCGTGGCCGGAGATCGTGGTGCGTATCCCAAAAAATTCGGAAGGTGGAGAGTGCTCACGAACCAAATGGTTTCCGCGTCGCTTGGGATTCATGTTGAGTCATATTCGGTTTGACCAAGTAACATTCGACTGCGTTGTGTTCAAGTCATTTTTTCGGGATTGACACTGCTATAGCTAGTCTTGCCGAATGAATCATTCACAATGAGACAGAGACAGAATTAGAGAATGACAAGACTACCAAAGCTAAAACGAAGCATGTGGACACCAACTGTTTGATACAAATTACACACCCAAGTACCAAGCAATCTGTAAAAGATTTGCATCTTCAAGCTCAGATTAACAAAGAGCTACTATCCAAACTACAACCTGCTCTTGAACTGAAGAAGGCCAAGAAAGCTGAGCTAGAAGCTGAGTTGATAGATTATCTGCTGAAATTGAGGCCGATGATGCAAATCTTTCACAGATTGCTTGGCTGAAGTTCTCCTTTGTTCTAAAGCTGGATAGGAAGATTGGTTCTTCAGAGCTTGTTTCACTGCAACAAAATGGTTATCCAATTGAGAGACTGGTTCTAAAGAGGCTTTGATATCAGCAGGAAGATCTTGGTCAAATGATTCAAGCAAGTCTCTTAGAAGATCAGCATCTTTGACTTGATCTTGAATGCCCTTCTACAGCAAGGAGAGGATTTCTTTCAATTTTGCTTGGTTTTCTTCTGATAGAGCTTGACCAGAAGATGTTTCTTCTCCTTGTTCAGCAATTAAATCATCCACGGCAAATGAGTAGCTAGGTGATGAAGCAAATTTCTCCTGAAAAGAAATTCTTGATGAATTAATAGTGATTTATTGGGGAATTGAGAAGATTGGGTGACTTTATTTACCTCTGTTCTGATTTCCTGAATGGGAGAAGGAGATTCCTCAGGTTCAATGGCTGGGTCTTGTGTGTCATTCTGAGAAGAAGCTGGAGAGTTTCTTGGTGAAGGTGCAGCTTCTAGTTGAGGAATTGGTGAAGCTGGAGCTGAATCATGATCAGAAGAAGGGCTCTCCAAAATTTGATCCATTGGGATTTGTTCTGCAACTAAAAAGGGATAAATGCCGATAAAAAGGAATGGAAGAAATGGCAAAAATTCTTACCAGCCAATGAAACATCGGCAGAATCTGTGATGGCTGGTGCTTGCTGTGTTTGAGCCTAAAATTATAAAGATAAAGATGAGCATGATGAAGAATAGCATTGTGTTTAAAGGAAAAGACTATGACCTGAACAAGTTTTTTGCTGGTTGTTCTCTTCTTCTTAGGAGCTGAAGAAGCAGGCAGAAAGGAAGTCTTTCTTTTAGCAGAAGAAGGCCTGGTAATAATTGGGTCTAGAGTGGCTTGTTTAGACATCAACTGAGCCAAGCTAAGAGATTGATGCCCCAGAGCAGATATTGGGCCTGCACTCTTATACTGGATTGCCCTGGCAAGAGGGGCAGGCACTATGTCCTACAAGATGATAAAATAATCAGAGGGAGAAATATTATTAAAACAAGATGAGGAATGAGCATGTTACCTCTGAAATTGGTCGATAGTCAGGCATCAATTCAAGACAGAAGGGATGAATTGGCGTATTAAAGATGTGGTCATGAAATTCTTGCCACCAGAGAGTGAAAGAAGGATGGACAGATGTTATTGGAACAAAAGGCTCAGGTGCATAAATAGTGGTATGACATTTATAATAAAAAATCCTTCTTGTTTCTGTGGAATCTTTGATGATTTCCCTGGGCTTGAGGAATTCATGGAGAAATAATCTTGGAGGCACTTGGCCACAGCCTAATTGTCTGGCCATCATATTCGGCTGATAGTACTCAAAGGTGCTCTGAACCAGCCTTCCTCCACAAAATTCGGCTGGCAGAATGCAGGGCCGAATGAAAGAATTGAAAATGGTTGTAGCTTGCGCATCTACACATCCAGTTTCAAAGCTAAACTCACAAGGAAGGGTGAGATTGTCATTGTCAAGATAAGGAAACCAGAGAGGATCAGCAAAGCCTTTGGAGAAAAGCTCGAAAAGTTCACCAATGCTTTTGTCTACAGATACAGTAGAAACAGCCTCTCCATAAGTCTGACAACCTTTGGTGCTTTGGGTTTCCCCTTCCTTGTAGTTGATTGAAGGAAAATGCAGATTGTTGATGTCAATAGCAACAATCTGGTGCATATACAACTGCAACCACATCTGGATGAACCACCAAGGACCATTAACACAAGGAATTTTCTTGCTGGTATGCATCAGGCGAATGGTTTGGTGAAGCATGTGATAGACACTTCCCAGCAGGTACTTCCCAAGAGGGATGAGTGTGCCAGCAGCCAAATCTTCAGCCATCACAATATGATTCAGAGTTGGCTCATTGGCTTTACCGCAAAAAATGAATCTGCACAACCACATATTCAGGAAGGCCCTGTATTCAACATCAGACAGGGGACCATCAGACATATAATTCTGGATATATTTCTTATATCCAACTCCTGTCTTTACTGCTGTTTGCTTGGAGGAGCCCTTGTACTTGTATGGGCGCACAGACTCTGTGATATTCAGGCCGGTCATCATGTAGACATCGGCCAAGGTGTGAGACATCGGTCCATGGCCAAAAAGAAAAGCATTTGCACCATTGGACCAAAAATGGCAGGCTGCGATAAGAAGGCTCTCATTCTTGGGTGTCTCGGCTAAAGATAACTCTAGACAATGTGAGATGCAGAGATTATCCCAGTTCTAGGTTTGGGGGCTTTTGTCATCAAAAATTCTCTTGTACCAATTCCTCCAGCCGGCGATTGGGGGCAGAGGCCAGTTCTTGAAAGCATCTTGCCATTCGTGAGGCTTTGTCAGTGAAGACTTGAAGGGGATCCTCTGAGATTCGGCAGCAATAAGCTCAGAAGGGTCCGAATCTCCTACGGGCCCGAGGAAATAAGTGGGCGATTTTTCCTCGGTAGGAATCAAAAGTTCGGCTGCTAGGGCCTACCAAGAACAGAAAAAAGGCGAAAAAGAAAATTTAAGATGCGATTCAAAAAGAGTGATGCCGAATGTACTTGAGGAAGACTAAGAATTACCTGGAGGGCTTGATATTGGTGCGCCATTCGAAGATTGAAGCTTGCAGAGGTTGATGAACTAGGGTTTGGATCATCTGGACGAAGCTTCGAAGATTTAAGAGATGGAAAAGCGGGGATTGAGCTGAGATGACCTAGAAACGCTGAGTATTTATGGTCAATTCCGAAATAAAAGTATCTTTTATCCGGAAATTGAAGGGGCATGTGTTAACACCAAAAATTGGCACCAGGAAGAGACTGACATGTGGGCCGGAATTGGTAAAAAAATATCATTCGGAAAGGGAAGTTTTCTTTAGGAACGTTCGGCAGAGGCGTTTTTGCGGTCGGGAATCCATCGTCGATTCGGCAAGGGGGCTACTCTATGGAAAGCGTTCGGGGACGCGTGATGACGTGGATTAAGTATAAGGAAGAAGCCAATTTGATGAAGAATACGAGATGAATACGGCGTTTTGACGTATTTCTTTGGAAATAAACGTTTTTGTAATCGTAATCGACTAGGAGTTGTGTCAAAACCCGGGTATAAATATAAACCCATGGTGATTGTAATAGGGATCGAACAATCATACAACAAACCGGCCTTGCGCCACCTTTTCGAGTCCTTTAGTCGTGTCGTCGAGTTTCTTTCGAGGGGAATCATCGATCCGTCGACCTCCGTAAGTATCGACAACCTTGTATCATGCTTAGTATCATGCGGTGGATTTAAGCTTGGTATGAGAAGGCTTCTTTGTTAAATCATGAGTCATGCGGTAGGCTAAGGTTTAGCTTGAAGCAAGTTATCGGCTCTATTAGATTTTGGCAAAGATCTAATAGATTCATTAAGTTACCTTGTGTTATTTGGGTTTTACTTTATGTTTAATTCATATAACACTCTTTTTGCCCAGTCTAGATTGGTTAGGTTCGGTTTTGATTCATCGCAAGACATGACCATGTTACCTTACATAGCCGAATTCAAACCAATCTAGATTGCCACGTGTTGCGGGTTCAAACTCGTTGATTTTGTGTGGATCTTGACAGAGCCGGGTATCATGCGGTAGATGCAGGTTTTTGGGTCGTTTTAGAACTAATCATCCGGTGGATTAGAGCTCGAAATCGATCTGATAGGTCTATCAACATCGACGAAGCTTGTTCCTTCTTCATGGAACCCGAATCGGCTATCTAGCCGTATTCGGCAGTCCCTCAATGAGTGAAAACATGTTCGTAACTTTGTTTTAAATAATGAATGCTTCTAGCCTTCCACGTTTAGAGTATATCATGCGGTGGATTGATCTATTCTTGGTTGGTGGCGTGATTTTAACCAAGTTGTATCATGCGGTGGATTACCTTGTTTGATTTTACGCCTGACGGGTTCGAAGGTACCTAGACATGCTGTAGACTAGTGCTTTTAGACCTATGCATTCTTGTTTATTAGAGATTTATGATCGTGCTTTCACATTTATCATGCTTTATGCCCGTTAATCGGTTGTATTTAAGTACTGTAACGTTTGTGTAATTGAAAACCGATCTTTCATCATGATGACGTCATGCGGTCGGCAGTGTGTTTCTTACATGTTTTGCCGATTATGTAATGCATGCATTGCATTGCTGACAGATAGCTTGTCTATAGCTATATGTCGATCAAAATTAGCTTTGCAAGCCGTAGAGATGGAACTGTCTGGTATCAGCCGGCACGTTCCAGGTTTTATGTCTAAACATTTTCTTCCTTTGTCAGTTTCAGGGAAAATTGACTGGCACGCTTCCGGATTCGAACGCTCAAGCCACGTGTGAAGCCAGCTGATTCGGCTTGCTGTGTGCTTGGCGTGAACTGCAGATTTTACGTCAACAATGCTTCGATATTATATCTTGCTTGGATGAATTTGTAATCCGTCATGTACCACGAGAAAGAAATCCAAAGGCAAATGCTCTGGCTCAGCAAGCATCTGGTTATAATGTTCAGAAAAGAAATTTTCAGGAGCAAAGACCGTTGTTTGTAAAATCCGGGTGTTCTGTTCTGGAGGAACCAGTCGCACCGCTTCCTCAAACCGGTCTGACCAGTTTAACCGGTCTGACCGCTTTGAAAATCCGGTCTGACCGGTTTCTAGAAGCTGAGTCTACTTCGGCTATTGTTTCTCATAAAGACGAAGCAGATGATTGGAGAAAGCCTCTGGTTGATTATTTGCAAAATCCTAGCAGTTCAGTTGACAGAAAAATTCGATGTGGGCTCTTAAATTTTTTCTAGATGGTCATGAATTATATCGTTGGACCATTGATGATTTGCTTCTAAAATGTTTGGGTCCTGACCAAGCTAGGTTGGCTATGGCAGAGGTTTATGAAGGAATTTGTGGAACTCATCAATTGGCTCCCAAGATGAAGTGGCTCCTTAAGCGAGCTTGTTTCTATTGGCCCAATATGATAGCCGATTGTTTTAAGTATTACAAAGGTTGCGAAGAGTGTCAAAAACATGGAGATGTTCATTTGGTACCTGCTGCGTTGATGCATCTAACATGCGCGTGCCGCACGGGCATTGCAACTATATTTTATATGTTATGTTTGATTTATTTTATTTTATATATGTGCGTGCGCACATGTGCCTTTGCTAGTCATCAACTAAGAAAACCTTAAATCTGTTTGAAAACTTGGCCACATTGTATATATCAAATATGGAAACACACAGGACGCGGTTGGTAGATTTAGGTTGGCCCGTTTTAGGTAAAAATAAAGTAAAGTAATGGGTTTTGGGGTAAAATCCTTCTCTAAAGTCGAAAAATGGGTCTCCCCCCTCATCAAACTTCTTATATGACAGGTGGGTCATCCGTGAGGTGGGTGGTGGGCCTAATCTGGATAAAAAAGTGTTATCGAATCTAATTCTTTTTTTAGTATAGATAGATTGGAAGATCTAGCGTGAGGTCTTTTTTGCATGGTGGCAAAGGTGGGTAATTTCGATGCAAATTTAGGGGTTACATAGAGATATTTTTTATAATGGCAAAATTGGGTAATTAAGATGTAAATTAGATCCTATGGCTATTGTTATTAAGACTACTAGATCAATGGCCAGATATTTCTGATTGTTGTGATAATTTCTACTATTTATCTTTTTTCCTAGCGCGTCTCATGAGAATTAAATGGAGTTACCAAAAGGAGCCTCTAATTAGTAATTGTAAGATACTACAATAGTGTGTAGAATCTTCTCCTAAATTAATCTTAAGTACCTGTTCGCACCCAAAATTGGCAGTTGCCTATCAGGTCGAGGGCAACCGGTCAGACCGGTTCTAGAAAGCGGTCAGACCGGTTTTCCTGTAGCCGATCTGGCAACGGCCGAAACCGGTCTGACCGGTTCACTCCGAGTTGGAGTAGAATTAGGAGTCCTAGTCGTTTTCCAAATTGTAAAAGGATTCCTTGCGGGGTAAGACCTCCCCACCCTATAAATATAAAGGGTCGTGGCCGATTGGGACCCATCATCCAATCGATCAACTATATTTTTCTACTTTTTATCTCCAAACCCTAACTTTTCCAACCCCTTTGCTTTCCTTGTTTTATCTCTACGGCGATCAAGGAGGTTCTGAGTGGCCTGACCCATCTCAGAGCAACCCTAGGCGCGCCATCTCTGATGGGGTCCCTCCCGAGGTGGTGATTCTAGGTTTTTCCCGGAGCCCCGACGAATCTGGTCTGACCGGATCATCAAACCGGTCTGACCGGTTTGGGCCGAGGCTACGGCGAGTGCAAATTTCCGGTGCTGCGCGATCCGGCGCTCGTGTGTGTTGGCCGGAAAAAGCGTCAACAAAAGTCAAGTTGAGCCAAATGCAATGCATCCATACAGAAAATAAAATAAAAAATCGATAAAATTATAGGAGCGTCTTAGATCACCTAAACTCATTGCTCTTTCATTTATCGACAAAGTGGGGGTAAAGTTACCGGTTCATGTTCATTTTGTCCACATTTATTCCTCCCGCAGTAACGCACGGGCACATTTGCTAGTTCTGTATAGATAGAGTAACAATTAGTCGAAGGCTTATCATAACAAAATGAATATATCTTATAGTTACTAGCAAAGGCACATGTGCGCACGCACATGTATAAATAAAATAAATTAAATTAAATATAACATGTAAAGATGCTTTCTAGTTGGTTGCACGTGCGCATGCACTTGTGTATATAAAGCTTTAGATATTCTCAAATCTAGAGGCACATCATTTTTCAAGTTAGTTGGTCTTTATTTATATGAAGAAAAACTCTTCAATCTATTGTCTATTAGCAATACTGGATAATTGTGTGCACGTGTGGGGAGGTAGGGGCCCACCTGGCCGGAGGTGGGTACGCGCGGGTGGGTACAAAACGCTGGGTGAAAAAAGTTTTACGGAGAATGAAATAAAAGCGTCTGAAACATCCAATTTTTTCTTGTTTTCTTTTTCTTGTTCTCCTTCCCTCTCCAAAACCCGACAGGTGGGTCCCCTGTGAGGGGGTGGGTGTGGATTTTTAGGTAGAAAGTGTTTTCAATTCTTTAGGGTCCTTTTAGTATGGATACATGAGGAACTTGTACGCTGTACACAACTTTTATAGACAAAATACCACCTAATTTTTTTGGATACACTAATAATAACTTCTTTAGAGAGATTTTGTTTTTAGAAATTGATACGAACAACTTATACACATTGGTCTTTCACTGTTCACTGCTTCAAGAAAAAAAAACATGTTCATAAGAACAAGTTTACACTAGGTGAATTCCCCGCGCGTTGCTGCGGGATATTTTACATGAATTTATAAAATTATTTTATATATTTGTGAAGTTTTTAGTCTTTGATGTGGAGATAAATTATTTTATAAATTTTATTTTATTTAATAGATAACAGAGAACCATAGATATGCGGTTTATTGATGAAGTAACATGCATGACAGGTTCCTGCATCGAAGATGATTGAATTTCGATGACACCAGGTGTACCAAAGAGCAATAATGACCTCTCCTAAGGTCGAAGTCCCGACCAATTCCCAAACAGAAGGCTCAAAGGACAGGCAAAGAACCCAACTGCACGGAGAAATCTATAGTTTTGTTTTTAAGAAAAAGAGAAATCTATTCTTTTAGGATAAGAAAAAGAGAAATCTATTGGTGTGCTCTTTGTGCAATCGGGTTTGGGCCCTCGTGTACTCACCAGCGGTCCATTAGTTTGGGCCTAAACATATCACACACCTGAACCTGAACGGCTTCCGATTTCTTTTTCAAATCGATCGCCATCCACTCCGCCTCCGCAGCCGCCATCACCTCCAGAGCCTACCCTCCTCGAGTCCTCGCGATTGCCCCGCCCGCCTTCTCCGGTGGGTGCCCGCCCAGCGATGGAGGCGAAGAGGAAGAGAGAGAAATACACCCTCGCGGCGGCCGACTGGTGCTAGGCGACTGCGACCTCCTCAGCGAGATTCCTCCGCCTCAGGTTCTCCACTGATCTCATCCGCGCCGCCTGCCGCCGTCTACAGGCACTGGCTCCGGGCCGCTTCCGATCCCGCCTTCCTCCGCCGCTTCGGCGACATCCACCCGCCCCGCCTCCTCGGATTCTACCTCAGCACCTTCCGGACCACCCAGAGGTATGGAGCTGACTTCGTCCCAATGCTGCCCCGGTTTGGGAATTGATTGGAACCTGCCCTGCGCAGGGAGAAGGAGAGGCGTCGCGATGGCCACCGCCCGGCCGTCGAGGCCGCCGTCTAGGGGAAGGGACGATTTATGGAGGCGGGCTTTGAGGCGCGGGTGGAGGAGGCGAGGGGGTGGCGCGTTGGGGAGGCGGCAGGTGGGTAGGAAGCGAGGGGGCGGCGCGGTGGGGGAGGCGACGGGGCGTTGGCACGATTAAGGCGTGGTGGCAGCGAGCTTCCCGGGAGCGGAGGGGGCGTGGATTGCTGAGAGAGCAGAGAATTCCTTAAGTGGATTGTTAGTGGGTACCAAAAATATAGTTGTTATAGATAACAGCTCTTTCAACGACGTTTTGCACAGTTCTTGCTTAGAACAACTTGCTGGTACAAAACTTGTTTAGAACAACTTGTTCGACTAAGTCTTTCCCAAACCTTGTTCAGAACAACCTGACCAGATCGACCAGTTTCTATAAAAAAAATGTTCCCATAACTTTTCATATGGGATGGACCCCCTTAAAGACGAACGAAAGAATGAAAGCAAAAAAAAAAACGAAATAAAAACTGATGGGTGCCTTTCGTCTCTCCTGGCGCGCGATGATCAAACCGGATTCGCGCCCCATAAAGCAAGCCTCTGCTGCCAGCCTCCATCTCAACCGCCACATCGATTCCGATCCTTCCCTTCTGTCACCCGCCACCACCCCATTAGCATCTCTGTCACATTCTTTCATCACTCTCCAGGACTTTCACTTTCCCTCTCTCTTGGCCGGTCGATCGGCGGCGCCGCCGTTCTTCTCGAACCTCGCCGGCGCGCCATGGCCGCGAAACCAGCCGCCGACGCGGACACCGGTAAGTTCCCCCACCAAGCGTCAGCGAGGGAGGCAGCAGTGGAGAGCGAGATCGGCGGAGCGCCGGCCGTTCCGTTGCTCCGAAAGCTGCGGCCGGCGCCGAGAAGATCCAGGACGCGGCACCTTCTTTGCGGCGCCAGTTTCGTTCTCGTCGTAACCACCCTGATGCTCCTCTCTGTGACGATGGTGCCAGGGAGCAACGACGCCGCCAAGGCACAGGCACAGCAGCAGCCTGCTTCGTCCTCGTCCATGGCGGACGTGTACGAGGGCGAGCTCACGCCGCTGCAGAGCCACGTCGCCTTCTTCGATCGCAACAAGGACGGCGTCATCTACGCCGCCGAGACCTACGAAGGTGAGATCGAGTTCAATTTTCGCCCGTGTCTTTTTGCTCTCTGATCCTTGTCTTTGTCTGAGAGGAATGTGATCACGTACTCATGGCCAGATGATGACCAAGAGCTAGCGGCTAACAAATGATGTGTTTCTGGCTCTCCTGTGCATGCAGGGTTCCGCGCGATCGGGTCCGGCGTGGCGCTGTCCGCGGTCGCCGCCGTGTTCATCAACGGTGGACTTGGACCCAAGACCATACCGGTTAGTCGGAATAATCTGAATCTCTGTGATGTTTGGCTCGGCAATTAGTTTTGATCGCCGACATTTTTGTACATGAATCTTCGCAAGTCTGGAAGAACAGCCTTACGGTGAATCGGTGATCGATCGTCTATGGTTTAGAAGTTCCGAGTTCAGGCCAAACATATAAAGTTCTATAAACTACGTACTGTTTTTGGGGCAAAGTGGGTAGCAAGGTTTTAAGGTTTCTTACTTTGTTTCTCTCTAGCACGCCTTCAGCTTCTGGTTTATTAGCTCCTTCTATATTGGATCGAGAGAGAGAGATGCCGTTTACTTTAGAGTATCGATACGATGTGTACTCTGAGTCTCTGACATACATTCAGGACCACTACACCCTCTTGCATCCCTATGGTATAGAAAAAATATGAACATATAATCAAACATGTTTATGTATTATTATTGAGTTGTCAACTTTCAATAGTTTTAGGGTGCAGTTCCTAAACATGATGATCTCGAATCTCGAAATGGGGGTGGTAGCTTAATCAAGAGTCCCAAAACAATGCCAATATGCCATATGATTAGGTAAGTACACACATGCCAGCACACATTACACCTAGAAAGATGCATGCCATCTTTCTCTTCAGAAAAAGGCTGGCATAAAGCTAGTTCCATGTCTTATGGCACACATACCTATCAGGCTATCACTCCACACTCCATTGTGTGAACACTCAAGACGTGACAAACTAAAGTTACCACTTTTCTTCCTTTCACTATAAAACTCTGAAAGCATGGCATACGACTGCGGATCAGTTCAGGTGTGTAGATTAGGATCCCCATATCTGTTTTCTTTTTCCTGACGCTGAGTTGTTTCCATGTTCCTCGTGTCACTGCAGGAGAATGAGAAGACCCCGCCTTTCAAGCTCCGCATTTATGTGAAGAACATCCACAAGGGCAAGCATGGAAGCGACTCAGGCGTGTATGATGCCAATGGAAGGTACTTTTAGTGCAGTTCCTAAACATGATGATCTCGAATCTCGAAATGGGGGTGGTAGCTTAATCAAGAGTCCCAAAACAATGCCAATATGCCATATGATTAGGTAAGTACACACATGCCAGCACACATTACACCTAGAAAGATGCATGCCATCTTTCTCTTCAGAAAAAGGCTGGCATAAAGCTAGCTAGTTCCATGTCTTATGGCACACATACCTATCAGGCTATCACTCCACACTCCATTGTGTGAACACTCAAGACGTGACAAACTAAAGTTACCACTTTTCTTCCTTTCACCATAAAACTCTGAGAGCATGGCATACGTGTGCGGATCGATAAGTTCAGGTGTGTAGATTAGGATCCCCATACCTGTTTTCTTTTTCCTTGATGCTGAAGCGTTTCCCTGTTCCTCGTCACCTCGTGTCACTGCAGGAGAATGAGAAGACCCCGCCTTTCAAGCTCCCCATTTATGTGAAGAACATCCACAAGGGGAAGCATGGAAGCGACTCAGGCGTGTACGATGCTAACGGAAGGTACTTTTGCTTCTAATTTCCATCTGTCACCATCCATATGAAACCTTGAGATAGTTAATATGACAGAGTCCAGCTCTGGTCGGTAGAGTTAAGCACTTCTTGTTGTACTTTACTAATCAAGACAAGGTAACACTAATCATTCAGTAGCTGGCTAAATAAATTAAAGTAATGCCATTGCCAGGAGGCAGGAGACATTTGAATTGGCAATGAAGAGTAAAAATAAAAGGGTCACTTTTCTTTTGTGAGAAGTTAATAAACTGATGGATGCAGTATCACTGCACGTCTGCACATTAGCGAAGAAAATTAGAGGAAAAATGTACAGCTGGCTGGGGATGTAGGGTTGCATCTGTCGTTTCTTCTGTCAAAAGCAAAAGCCTCCTCAACCACTACAGCTCGATATGAGTATGAGAAATGGAAAGCATGTCACAAAAATATTGGAAAAACATGGCTGTTGCATTAGTTAAATGGATAAGGAGCCACACGAGGTGAAAAGAATGCTTGGATCCATGGGGATGGGGTAGCTAGCATTTACATGATGCCAATTTAATCCATTTCTTTGTACCAGCATATGGATCATTCGAAGTGTTTGGGATGAAGCACTGAACAAAGTTAAATTCCAACAAAAGAAACACTACAACTCTGAGTTGCATCAGCACCTTCCTAGCTAAGTTTAAACATAGGATTATTGATCTATTAAAGAATTATCCATTCATCCTGATGTTGAGACTTGAGAGACAAAATATCAACTACTGACCGAGGTATTATTATGGAAAAAATGCAGAGACCCTAGTGCAAATATTACATATTGAGTGAAGAATTTGATGCTCTTGTGTTCACTGTAACTTACCATGAGTGTTCCTGACTTCCTGTCAGGACAGGTTTCATGATATAAATGAATAACATGTCTTGCCTTAATCCTTATGCTCTTTTTCAAGAAATATGAGGATCCCCAATAATTACTCGGCCAATATAAAATTTCTAACCATACAGTCTATCAGGTTCGTTCCTGAAAAGTTTGAGGAGATCTTCAAGAAGCATGCCCACACCAGGCCTGATGCCCTGACAGGCAAAGAGCTCCAGGACTTGCTCAAAGCAAACAGGGAACCTAAAGACTTCAAAGGATGGTAAATTCTCGTCATGATTAGAATAACATGACACCTTAATGATGGCAAGACTCACTATTCTTTTTTGGCAAAATTACTGCAGGTTGGGTGGCTTCACGGAGTGGAAGGTGCTGTACTACCCGTGCAAAGATAAGGACGGGTTTCTCCACAAGGACACCGTAAGGGCAGTCTATGATGGTAGCCTATTCGAAAGGTTGGAGAAGGAGAAGAAGTCTAAGGAGTCTGCTAAGAAGAAATGATAGAAGATCAAAGACACCCGAGTGTAAAAGAGCTTGCCAATTATGTGCTGTGTTTGTGGATCAGTAAATTAATATCCTAGTTTTGATTGATTATGTATGTTTGTTGACTCATTTTTAGGTAACAAGAACCCATCCTCTCTTATAAATATATTGGAAGTTTTTTTTGAATTAAGACTTGTAATAAGTGAATTAGTTGTAAGTTGTGAAAGTCTCACATATTCTCAATTCATGTTTTCATAACTTACAAGTTGAATTTATTTGTACTTCAAGCAACAGTTGGCATAGCTATCCAACACAAGAAAATTCTAATTATGTTCCTTCATTTGTTTTTCCGTGGTCCAGTTTTTCCGCCAGTTCTTTGTTCCATGCTCATTCAACAGCTACTATAATTAGTTGGAAAAAAAACAGCTACTATAAATCATTATACTTTGCAGCCGCTTGAAAACTTCTGATCATTTGATAGAATTTAAGATTGTTATTAAATCATTGTCAAGATGTATTGTCGAACCAACCTCTCATATGATTAAGCTTCATCTAAACAAATGCCAAGAATTTCACTCATCTGGATAGCAAATTTCTTTATCAAATGCCTACCCGATAACTGATTTTTTTTTTCCAAATATCAGAAAAGTGTTACCCAGTACATTTCAGATGTGGGCTCCTCGCAGTAACCTAAACAATCAAAGTGAACTATTAAGGTTGTGACGGTTGTATAACTCGAATAAAAGAGCCTTTGTTGTCTACCAGTGGGAATATTCTCTTTTCAGTTTGTGGGTTTGAACTTTGAATCATCTATGCTTTTGCGCAAGGCGAATATTGGTTTTGGTGATAAGTGAAAGCACATGTGGGTGCGACTAACCTTTTGTTTATGAATTAATCATTGTTTATATCACACTCATATTTGGAGAGATTGAAAGCAAGACAAAGTGAAGAGCCCTCTCCATGCTCTTCAAGGCTTTATATGGTCATCATAAAAGGACTAAAGACAAGTCTAGTCCCAAGTGTCTCTAGTAAATAATTATTATTGGACCCAAATATTTTTATTTTTCTACAAAACAATCTTTAAAAGGCTTATTGATATTATTTCTATATATTAGAACATTTGTTTCTCTTTGGTTCTAGGCAATTCATTTAATTTAACCAAAATATTTTATTTGTTTACAAAATATTCTTTGTAGTGGTATGCTCATTGAGAAAAAATTTCTACATTTTTGTAATATTTCCCTTAGTTTTGAAATAATTTGGATGGAACATTTTGATTTTTATTTTAAAATAAATTTATGGTGCATGACTTGTCATGCTTTTAGTTGACATCTATGATGCCCTTGAGCCCATAGGATGCGAAATATCTTAGGTATACTAAGTATTATGTGGACCATTAATTTGACACTATTATAAATCACACACGTGACTGATTCATCTTGTTTTTTTGCGGGTGATTCATCTTGTTATTGTCATATTTTCACTGCTTTTGTCTATCTTTAGCACTAGTGAGTCACCCACTTTCTTTTCTTTCTTCTCTAGTAACTCATCTTTCTCACCCTCTGCCCCATCCTTCTCCGTCTTTGGTGGCAACTATCACTAGCGTGGTAGTAGTAGCACCCTATTGCCTCGCCGTCCCACACCCACATTCTACCGCTGATGCAGGTTGGTTTCTGCCCAAGGGTTTCCCTCTAAGTCGGGCAGCAACCACCCAAAACCTTGAACCTTAACTATCAACTTGCATTTTTTTTAGAACACGCAATAGAGCTGCGTATCTTTATATTAAGAAGATGAAATTTAGAAAGTTTACAACTCGGGCCGTGAAGGCCACGCTAATGGCACGGGTTACATGAAACAGACTATATGGCTAAACAGACAACCGAGTTTTGGGGAGACTAGAACTCTAGGAAGTGATCACTCCTTGTCTCATCTCAGAACCTGCCTGAGTGTGGCCACTGCCATGAGTTCTATGTCAGAGAGGGCTCTTGCTGCGGGGAGGATGTCATGAATTGCCGCGAAGTGGGTGTGGTCAAGGGGTCCTTGGAACACCGCTTCCAGCCTATGATCGCCGCTTACTGCACCAGCTTCACCAAGTTTGTGCATGACTAGCATTTCCCCTTCTTGGACGCGGGCACGCTTGAGTTGAAGGGTTGATTGGGCAGCCTCCCGCTGCGCCGTGGCGTGGGTGTTGATAGCGCCTCGGTGATGGCTATTGGCGGTCGTTATGGACCGATTCCCGACCTCCAACCGAGTATACAATAAATACAATGGAATCACACACCATAGCTATAGGACTTATTTTTAACCATTTTCATGAGTTTTGGTGTTTATTCGATTCCAGGAGGCACACGACCAGAGTTGAGGCAAAAAGCATAAGAAAAGATGGGTTCAACCGAATCCCGAGATTTGACCGAACTCCGTTTATGAACCCAATGGACCGGAAGACGGGAGAGGCACAAGTCCATCTCGACCGAAGCCCACCAGTCCACTAGAAGGCTTTCAGCTCAGTCCAGACCGAGGAACCGACCTGCCAACCGACTCAGGAGGTGATCCAGCACGTGGGAGGAACGAAGGCGGCGCAGAGGGCGGTTCGCCCGAACTTCACGGGTTCGGCCGAACCCCCCAGTTCGCCCGAACTGGCTCCACCGCCTCAGAACCGACCCTGAGAAGAGATCAAGGCCGTAGGAGTTGAGGCGGTGCCACATGGCAGTTCGCCCGAATCAAAGGGTTCGGCCGAACTGCCCGGCACCGCCCCTAAAGTTGCTTGGCCGCTGCTCCACCTCAAACCGACCCTGGACACTATAAATAGATGCCCTCCTTCACCTCCAAAGACACACAAGAAGAGAAGAGTCCACTAGCGAAGCTCTGCCACTCTTACACTTAGAAAATAGGGAGAGATGAGAGGTGAGCGTGCCAGAGAGGAGCCGGAGTGTCGGCCCCTCTTCTCCACCTGTACCTCTATGGATGCGGCTCTGCTTCGAGTAACATCCGGGTTGTGTCTGGTAACTCTTGTATCTCCTTCTGATTAATTGAGCATCCAGTTCTACTTTTATATGCTTGCGTTCCTCGTTCACTGCTTAGTTGATTGGTATAATTGTATACTGGTTGCTAAGCTTGGGTTCCTATCTTTAGTATACGGGGTAGGTACTAGCCGACTAGTGTAAGAGCGGTGCTTAGACTTGAGGTTAGCTTGGATTGTCCCTGAACTGGCACGGAGGTGGTAGTCGTTAGGTGGTGACAGCCTTATACGGCCTTCATATTCCATCACGCCTGGCTCGGCCTGCAGGATCCCGAAACGTACAGGGTTGGTGATAACCCTTCTTATCCCTTTCTGTGTGTCACGGGCTCTATGTCCCGACACAAGCATCTACATATAGTCTCTGAGTGGTCAGTTAATTGAAGTAGATATAGATTCCAGACCCGTACCTTCTCTATCCTCCTATCGCTTCTCACTCTTATGTCATCCACTCCACCATACCTCCCTTAGACAACTTAGTTTAGATTCGGTTCACTTCTTGTTCTTCATGAAAATCGATACCTTGAAATACTCCTAGGTGAAAACTATATCTGTATCTGTCTGCTTGCGGATTTATCTGTAGGCCGTAAGGAGTGCCAACAATGGCTCCCTTCCTCTCCGGCAGCCTTGCCAATGGCGTTGAAGCCAACTCCTCGGCGCCCCTGGCCGGCTCTGCGGTGGCATCGGCTCGCTCGTGAGCCAACGTACCACGGCTTCTTCGCTTGTAAGTCTTGAGGGCTGACACCTCCAAGGCGTGATCTTCCTTGGCGTATGTGCAGGGCCGGCCCTGAGCGCGGGGCAAGCAGGGCGACCGCCCTAGCCCCCGACGTTCCAGGGCCCCAACCCAGATACACATTGCGTATAGTTACCCGTGACCACGGTGCGTAACCGCAAGCACGGCCACAGCTGGCCGGCCGGTCACGACGTGACTCTTCCTTTGCCATCCAAATATCCAATCGATGGGATAGACACAGGCACACAGCCTGCTTGGCGGACCAAGGCCGGACACATGCTGGTCACCGCTACATAGGCCGGATACATATTGGTCATTTGTCCACCATCGCCAGACTAAATATTGTGTAGACAATACTATGACCAGATATATAGGTAAGACTAGGCTACGTCTGATCTATGATTTACTAAGACTATCTCCAACAATAGAACCCATAATATGAGACCTATATGAGTTTTGGGTCACGGTAAAAGGTATAGGTACGGACCTAAACGCTCTCATCTCCAACAACAGACCCAAACAACAGACCTATCCTCTCCTTCCTCCTGCCAACCGGTGGCGCACAGGGGCGAACGAGCAGTGGAAGTAGGCGGAGGCGAAGGCTGCTGCGTGGGGCCGGCGGCGGGCGCGAGGCCGGCCGGCGAGGGTCGATCCGGCGGCGACGGCGGCTCCTGCTCCTCTTCCCGGCGAGGGTCGATCCGGCGGCGGCGGCGGATACTGCTCTTCTTCCCGCCGTGGGTCGATCCTCCAGCGGCGGCGGTTCCTCTCCTTTCCCCTTCTCTCCGTGAAGCGAAAGTTTGGGTCGAGGAGAGAGAGAGACTCATTTTTGGCTGCCCAGTGGAGTCGGATCCAAAATGGGTCTCCACTTTGGGTACTCTGTTGGAGGCCCATTTTCCCCTCAAAATCACTGTGCAAGACTCAACTTTAGGTTTGTGTACCTTGATGGGTAAGCTGTTGGAGATAGTCTAACAATGATCAAAATATTATGTGTTTAGTATACCAGTCAATTCATTTATAATCTATGGATTTTGCATTGGTTACGGTTAGATAATAATGTGATTTGTGAATTTTTCATGACAGTTAAGATTTTTCCGAGTTTACCTTTATAGCTTTGCACAAAAGAATCATTTTTCTTCTCCACGCCAGTAGATGAGTTGAGAAAATCATAGAGAGACATTAAAGTTATATTGTTGAGATGAAAAAACTAATGTGATCTACAAAATTAGGATCCTACAAAATAATACGTATGATATTACCATCAAAACAAATAAGATATTTGTTAGACGATATTATTAACATCAAGGTCATTATAAATATTTTTACATCTAGAAACATTAGAAAAAAAATTTAGAGAGCATATTATAGAGGAGACCTCGTTTTTTGTTTCGCCCCGGGCCCCAAAACATCGGGACCGGCCCTGCGTATGTGCCTGCCATTCAAACAGCATCGGATCCCAGGCTGCGTGGTCCTCTTCCTCACGAGAAGGACGCTGGTCCTCGAAGGGGACAGACTCCGAGTTGTCTGTTACCGGCTCCGCATCGGCATTGCCGCTTTCCAGAACCGGAAAGGCAGCCTTGTCGGGCGCCCTGCCCATCGGCGCCCCATCCAGTGGCGACAGGTGGCCTGCCACGGCTGTGGCCTGCAACGCAGGGTCGGTGGGCTCCTCCAGAGCTGATGTCAAACGTTACGTGGAAGCTGTCCGCGGGGCCAAGGTCTATGCGTCATCTCCAGAGGTGCCTTTTGCTTTGGTAGGCACCTCCTTTAACCCATCTTCACCAGCAAGGCTCGCCGGAGCGGACGCCGCCTCCACGACCGCCGCCAATGGGGCCGGCCCGTGGTTGCTCGGCGCCGCGCTGGTTGCCCGATGCAGCCTCGCCGTCAATTGCAGTCCCTGTCCGGGTTACCGTCGTGGCCAGAATCACCATCGCTGGATGGCGGGGAAGGCCCCGGGGTCGCGGACGACGAGGGAGAGCGTGAGGTGAAGTCAGCGATGTTCTGCAGATGGATGATCGTCTCACATTGCAATGCGCCTTTTTCCTGGAGATCGGCGATAAGCACTGTCTTGCTGGGCTTGTCTGTCCACACGGTGAGGACCATCACAGACATGTCGGAGCGGTCCTCCGTCGCCGGCTCCATGCACTCAATCTAGCATGACGAAGCAAGAATCTTCCACGCCGTGCACCAGCCCCTCGATCGTCAGAGAGACGCGGTAACGCATCTTCACCACGGCGGCCCTGATGAGCCGCGTCCATGGCCGGAAGAAGATCCGAACGCCGCTCACAGTGATGGATGCAGCCTGCAGCTCGCAATCACGCGCCCGCTGCAAACCGAAGACGATGAGGAAGTTCTCTGGGGCGAAGCGGCGAATGGAGAAGTGGTCCTCGTCAATGCCGTGGATGTCGGCGACAACCCGGCGCATCTCCTCAACCGGAAGATGTCAAGCAGCGCGAAGCGTAGTCGTTCTTCCTCGGTGTCCACCTCCAGAGTGCGGGAGATGTAGCAGACCTCGCACTCTGGGCGGCTGAGTGGATGATGCCCCAGCGGCAGCTTGCTTGTGGTCGTAGTCAGCGTGATACTCCATGTCGATGTCCCCTCCATCGGGGTGGCCGGCGGTGAGGCATCGCCGAACGGACTCTGGGAACTATCAACTCGCTAAAGGCACAACAATGATATATCTCGGTACAGAGAAATGGCGTAGCGACGTGATTACCACTCCGGATCTCACTGCTGTCGCCGGTGGTTTAAATCAGCCACACTATATATATTAAAGATAGTCCAATCAAAGAGATTAAAACGTATGGTACATAGATATTGCTATAATTGCTGGAGTCAGTGGGTAGAGATATACTTATAAAGCTTCCAACCCAGGTCGAAGTGGAGCACAACACCTCTCCGAATCCACGGACCGAATGGGTTCGTGAGCGAAATTGAATTCGGATCGCGGTTTCTGAATGGCGCCGTTTGCATTGCATTCCAGGTTCACACGGAGTCCGTAACCGTACGTCAGGAACTCAGGACGTGTCTCGTTAGAGCATCTCCAGCCGGGTGACAAAACAAGCTCCTATCCAACCTTTTAGTCACCCTGGGCCAAAAATCACCCTCCAATGGGGTGACTACCCAAGTGACTAAAATTGGTAGCCCACCAAATTTTGGGGCAAAGTCCACAAATCTAGGGACCCTCTATCCTCCACCTGGACCCACTTTTTCTTTCCTTTTCCTCCCCGATGCTCTCGCCAGTGACGCCGCCGAGCTCTTCCCCCGACGCCGCCGCCCATCGATGGCCCCGCCGATCCCCCGCCGGAGCTGGTCCAACGCCGGCGGCGCGACGGTCTTCACGCAGCAGCAGCCGCCGCCCAGGCCGCCGTCCCCGTCCGTGACGCTCAGCCTCGCTTCCGCAGCGGTGGCGCCGCCGCCCCCCGCGCCGGCGCCGTGGATGCCTGAGCACGCCGCGGCCGCCGCGTACGGGTTCCCGAGCCCTCAGCAACACGGCAACACCCCGCCGCCGCCGCCCGGGATGGCGGTGGTGGAGGGTCAAGCGCTGGCGGAGCTAGCAGAGTGTTGCCGGGAGCTGGAGGAGGGGCAGCGCGCGTGGGCGGCGGGAGGCGGCGTACCAGCCCCCGCCGAACCCCCCGCCGGAGCTGGTCGCGCAGCAGCGGCACCAGCCGCAGCAGCCGCCGCCGGCCAGATGGGCTCCGCAGCACCAGAAGCAGCCTCCGTACCACCAGGCCGACCACCACCACCATCTGGGCTTCGATGTTGAGGCCGCCGTGCCGGAGAGCTCCGAGGCGGGCGCCGGGAGCGCGGCCTCGGGCGGCGCCGCCACGCTTGGCGTTCCCCCGTTCCTGGCAGCCGTCATGAACTTCAAGCAGGCGGTCGACGCCGGCGACGACAACAGCGCCACAGGGGGCACCGATGACGCCCTCAACGACGGAGGCGGCGGCGCGGACAGCGGCATGATGCTTCACGTCGCCGTCGACGGCGGGGACGACGAGGCGGCCACCGAGAGCCGGCGACGAGGAGACCTCCATCAAAGAACCCACCTGGTTGGCTCCCTCAAATCTTGCAATCGAAATGAATAAATCGTCGATTTGCTGCTTCCCCCCACTCCACCCCACCCCACCCCAATAGTTCTTGGCGGAAGGGAAATTGAGAGAGAGAAAAAGATTGCTTTGCATCTTGTTTGGTTGCTCTGCTTTGGATGCTCGTGGGGAGCGAGCAGAGGACAAGAGACCAATAATAGCGAGAAAGAGCTACTGCTGCTGATGCTGATGGGCATGGCCGTGGCGAGCGATTCCTTCATCCCTTTTCTGCGCCGAATTGCTTGTACTGGTTTTTCTGTAGTTGGTTTTCTGAATTCTGATTATTTTTCTACCATGGATGATCGGCGGGGGCATCGGTGGCGCTGGGGAGGAGGGCCGGCGGCGCGCCAGCATCTGGCCGGCGGCGGCGGCGAGCCATCCCATCGGGAGAGAGACGAACGGGAGTTTGGAGATAGGGCCCACTAGTCAGATGGATAGGGACTCTATTTAGTCGGTTGGGTTGGAGCACATCTTTCATCTGGGCCTCTAAATTTTTAAAAGTGGCCCTTAAAATAAAATATAGAGGCCCAATTTTAATCAGCTCACTGGAGTTGCTCTTAGGTACGTGCTTACAACCCACGGCCGCCGCTTATTTCTCGTACTCCCGGCCCTAAAACCGCCACGCCACCCGAATCTATCTCTATCCCTGATAGTGATGCGCTGCCCATCACCATCACGCACCGAGCAGAGCGCGCGGGCCAGCGGACAACCCACCGATCACACGTACTACCCAATAGCGCGCTTCAGAGATTACACAAATTAATCGTTAAATCTATTGTTCAAAAAAAAAAATTAATCGTTAAATCTATCCGCCGACCGGGTCGCGCCAGCGACCTATCGCGCGACGCGCGCGGCATCGGGCTGGCCCATCAGGCCTTTGTACCTCCCCGATCCCTTGACTATTTTAAAGAAGCTCCGGCATGTTTTGTTGTTGGGCGATCGCACGCGGGTTGGTCTAACCGGCTTTATTACGTCCAGATAGCCTGTTAATGTTAATTATCCCCTACGTGACCTTACAAGATGTGGATCGTAGGATTGGCCTGTTTATACATGTTGTCCTTTACAACAATTTAAGTATGATACTTATTATAAAAAATTAATTATTATACACTTAATTAACTAGCCTAGCTTGATTTCCTGTACGATCATTCTGTACTATCAATTTTTTATTTGCCTATCAACTTGATTATTATCAACCTATATTTATTGTGACTATCAACCCACATATATTTCGAGTATCAACCTGTATATTCACTGCATCAACATGTGTATTTTGACTATCAACCGACATATATTATAACTATCAATCGACGTATATTTTGAATATCAATCTATGTATTCTGTCCATCAAACTACATATATTATGACTATCAATCAACGAATACCTCTGAGTATCAACCTGTTTATTTTAATTATCAACCTAATATTATGACTATCAATCGATATATATCCTGAGTATCGACTTGTGTATTCTAACTATCAATCTATATATATTATGGCTATCAATCTACATTGCATCAATATGTGTATTCGCTGCATCAATCTACATATATTCTAAATATCAACCTACATGTATTACGATTATAAATCTATATAAGTTGATAGTCCAAATCTATACAAGTTGATGCATCATTCGAATATAGCGAGAGATGCATCAACTCTCTATTCATATTAGGTGAAGATGGATCTCTCTTTTTTTCATGCAGATTACATTTATAAAAGGCAGTATTTAGATGTAAATAAGACAGAGAAGAGACGTACTTTAACCACACAGGTGGAGTCACAGTGAAGAACTAGGCAGGCGACGGAGCACCTCGATTTTTTTCGGCCGGATAGGCACGGTCAGTTTTTAGTCGGGAGCGGACGTACGACAGCCGAGCACGAACAGAAATACAGAGGGAAAGAACCATTGTGCATTGAGGAAGAAAAAAGGCGCCAGAAAATAGAAGAAAAAAAGGATGGACTTGTCGACGGACGGGTCGCGCCTTTCGCATACAGCGCGACCCGTCGCGCGATATGCTGGTCCAAATTAATCCCCATTCCAGCCTCGCTCGAATCTTTGGTTGCTTAGCACACACACTAACATCACACACGGCGGGTGCTGTGTGGCAGTGAGAGTGTGGCCGCATACGGAAAGCACGCCCACAACGCGTCCGTTTCCATCGAAAAGCTCGAAACTGCTTCTATTCTTTTCCCCTGCTTCCTTCCGCCGCTCATCCCGCCACACCACGTCGACATTCCTTCCTCTCTCCCGAAGACTCCAACCTCCCGTTCCCCTCCCTCTGCTCTCCCCACAACTCCCCGGTTCGCGTCGGTGTCGTCGACCTCGACCTCGCTCCTCTTCTCCAACATCTATCTATCCATGGCAGGCAAAGCTGCTCCTGACACCGGTAAGTAGCCAGAACCCCTTGCCCACGCACATGCACCCCCAAGAAGATTGAATTAGCAAGGATACAAATACTACTCATGTAGTAGAAGAGTGAAAGTATTATTAGTAGAAAGACTGGTTCCATTCCACACACGCACCACACCATGCGGATCCAAAGATCAGTGGCTCGGCACGTCCTCCGCGGCGCGGCTTTCGCCCTTGTAACCACCGCGCTCCTCTCTGTGCTGGCACCTGCAGGGATCAACGACGCCGACGCCGACGCTGCTCCTTCTTCGGCGTCCATGGCGGACGTGTACAAGGGCGAGCTCACGCCGCTGCAGAGGCACGTCGCCTTCTTCGACCGCAACAAGGACGGCGTCATCTACCCGTCCGAGACATACAAAGGTACGATCACCATCGTCTCTCATGTTCGGAGCTTAATTCTTTTCATCGAGCCGGCGGTTGTAGCTAGCTGGCTGGCCTTGATTCTTCTGATTTTTTTCTGTGCCTCGTCGCTGTCGGCCCTGTGAGATCGAGCCTATGGCGGAGTGAGTAGTAGGGCCGATCGAGAGGGACCATGGATGTGGCTCTGATATTTTTGGGAACATGTATATAAGTGAGGGATGGCGACTGACGAGAAAATGACCACCGTTGCTGCTGCAGGGTTCCGCGCGATCGGGTGCGGGGTGGCGCTGTCCGCCGCTAGCGCCGTCTTCGTCAACGCCGGCCTTGGGCCCCAGACCAAACCGGTAATCACGACATACTACTCCTGTGTTTCTCTGTGTGTGTGTTTGCCGCTATTGTCGTTTGTCTCTCTCTTTCTCTTTCTGCGCCGAATTGCTTGTACTGGTTTTTCTGTAGTTGGTTTTCTGAATTCTGATTATCTCCAGCTCCACCTATCAACTTCCTCCCTCAGTTCTTCCCTGATTATTTTAATTTGTAGATGAAAAGATAACAAATTCAGCATTACTCTGTTCATCTACAAAATTTCACTGTGTTAGGATTCAGTTATTCCACTTAAGCAGAATGGTCATTGTGATTTGACACCGTCCTTGACTTTATAGACAATTAGCAATTCAGTTAGTAATTACACTCTCGATGAAACTATCTCAACTTTGTTTTTGACAAAAAGTGGGGAGAACGAAGTCTTCATGTTGATTGTTTCATGTTTTTATTTAGCATCTAGGACAGCTTCAGCGTGCCATGTGAAATAGATATGAACCAGCGTGCCATGTTTCTATTTAGTCTTCATGTTTGATGTTCCACGTATTGCTTGAGCCCCATATGGACTGTTTATATAGGAAGTATAGGACTTTGAGGGTAAGGAGTCCTCTTCTAGAGATAAGAAAGGTTATAAAGGGGTCGCTTTATGTTATGTGATTGGTATGTGTTATCATGTAGTCTAGAATATTTTATCACTACTATTTTCCAACATGTCATCGACATGATAATGAATAATCAACGATGGATGTATGCATCGGATGATGCAAAAGGTCAGATTTTTATCCGTTATCTAAAACTCAAGGGGTCACAACCAATCTGAAAATAACCATATCTGCATATGCCTAATATTTTTTTGAAAAAACGGAATAATACTTTAAGCAAGAGCTGTAAGCAACACGCCAAATGAACGGATAAGTACTGCACGAGATGTTAATGTTAATTATCCCCTACGTGACCTTACAAGATGTGGATCGTAGGATTGGCCTGTTTATACATGTTGGCCTTTACAACAATTTAAGTATGATACTTATTATAAAAAATTAATTATTATACACTTAATTAACTAGCCTAGCTTGATTTCCTGTACGATCATTCTGTACTATCAATTTTTTATTTGCCTATCAACTTGATTATTATCAACCTATATTTATTGTGACTATCAACCCACATATATTTCGAGTATCAACCTGTATATTCACTGCATCAACATGTGTATTTTGACTATCAACCGACATATATTATAACTATCAATCGACGTATATTTTGAATATCAATCTATGTATTCTGTCCATCAAACTACATATATTATGACTATCAATCAACGTATACCTCTGAGTATCAAACTGTTTATTTTAATTATCAACCTAATATTATGACTATCAATCGATATATATCCTGAGTATCGACTTGTGTATTCTAACTATCAATCTATATATATTATGGCTATCAATCTACATTGCATCAATATGTGTATTCGCTGCATCAATCTACATATATTCTAAATATCAACCTACATGTATTACGATTATAAATCTATATAAGTTGATAGTCCAAATCTATACAAGTTGATGCATCATTCGAATATAGCGAGAGATGCATCAACTCTCTATTCATATTAGGTGAAGATGGATCTCTCTTTTTTTCATGCAGATTACATTTATAAAAGGCAGTATTTAGATGTAAATAAGACAGAGAAGAGACGTACTTTAACCACACAGGTGGAGTCACAGTGAAGAACTAGGCAGGCGACGGAGCACCTCGATTTTTTTCGGCCGGATAGGCACGGTCAGTTTTTAGTCGGGAGCGGACGTACGACAGCCGAGCACGAACAGAAATACAGAGGGAAAGAACCATTGTGCATTGAGGAAGAAAAAAGGCGCCAGAAAATAGAAGAAAAAAAGGATGGACTTGTCGACGGACGGGTCGCGCCTTTCGCATACAGCGCGACCCGTCGCGCGATATGCTGGTCCAAATTAATCCCCATTCCAGCCTCGCTCGAATCTTTGGTTGCTTAGCACACACACTAACATCACACACGGCGGGTGCTGTGTGGCAGTGAGAGTGTGGCCGCATACGGAAAGCACGCCCACAACGCGTCCGTTTCCATCGAAAAGCTCGAAACTGCTTCTATTCTTTTCCCCTGCTTCCTTCCGCCGCTCATCCCGCCACACCACGTCGACATTCCTTCCTCTCTCCCGAAGACTCCAACCTCCCGTTCCCCTCCCTCTGCTCTCCCCACAACTCCCCGGTTCGCGTCGGTGTCGTCGACCTCGACCTCGCTCCTCTTCTCCAACATCTATCTATCCATGGCAGGCAAAGCTGCTCCTGACACCGGTAAGTAGCCAGAACCCCTTGCCCACGCACATGCACCCCCAAGAAGATTGAATTAGCAAGGATACAAATACTACTCATGTAGTAGAAGAGTGAAAGTATTATTAGTAGAAAGACTGGTTCCATTCCACACACGCACCACACCATGCGGATCCAAAGATCAGTGGCTCGGCACGTCCTCCGCGGCGCGGCTTTCGCCCTTGTAACCACCGCGCTCCTCTCTGTGCTGGCACCTGCAGGGATCAACGACGCCGACGCCGACGCTGCTCCTTCTTCGGCGTCCATGGCGGACGTGTACAAGGGCGAGCTCACGCCGCTGCAGAGGCACGTCGCCTTCTTCGACCGCAACAAGGACGGCGTCATCTACCCGTCCGAGACATACAAAGGTACGATCACCATCGTCTCTCATGTTCGGAGCTTAATTCTTTTCATCGAGCCGGCGGTTGTAGCTAGCTGGCTGGCCTTGATTCTTCTGATTTTTTTCTGTGCCTCGTCGCTGTCGGCCCTGTGAGATCGAGCCTATGGCGGAGTGAGTAGTAGGGCCGATCGAGAGGGACCATGGATGTGGCTCTGATATTTTTGGGAACATGTATATAAGTGAGGGATGGCGACTGACGAGAAAATGACCACCGTTGCTGCTGCAGGGTTCCGCGCGATCGGGTGCGGGGTGGCGCTGTCCGCCGCTAGCGCCGTCTTCGTCAACGCCGGCCTTGGGCCCCAGACCAAACCGGTAATCACGACATACTACTCCTGTGTTTCTCTGTGTGTGTGTTTGCCGCTATTGTCGTTTGTCTCTCTCTTTCTCTTTCTGCGCCGAATTGCTTGTACTGGTTTTTCTGTAGTTGGTTTTCTGAATTCTGATTATCTCCAGCTCCACCTATCAACTTCCTCCCTCAGTTCTTCCCTGATTATTTTAATTTGTAGATGAAAAGATAACAAATTCAGCATTACTCTGTTCATCTACAAAATTTCACTGTGTTAGGATTCAGTTATTCCACTTAAGCAGAATGGTCATTGTGATTTGACACCGTCCTTGACTTTATAGACAATTAGCAATTCAGTTAGTAATTACACTCTCGATGAAACTATCTCAACTTTGTTTTTGACAAAAAGTGGGGAGAACGAAGTCTTCATGTTGATTGTTTCATGTTTTTATTTAGCATCTAGGACAGCTTCAGCGTGCCATGTGAAATAGATATGAACCAGCGTGCCATGTTTCTATTTAGTCTTCATGTTTGATGTTCCACGTATTGCTTGAGCCCCATATGGACTGTTTATATAGGAAGTATAGGACTTTGAGGGTAAGGAGTCCTCTTCTAGAGATAAGAAAGGTTATAAAGGGGTCGCTTTATGTTATGTGATTGGTATGTGTTATCATGTAGTCTAGAATATTTTATCACTACTATTTTCCAACATGTCATCGACATGATAATGAATAATCAACGATGGATGTATGCATCGGATGATGCAAAAGGTCAGATTTTTATCCGTTATCTAAAACTCAAGGGGTCACAACCAATCTGAAAATAACCATATCTGCATATGCCTAATATTTTTTTGAAAAAACGGAATAATACTTTAAGCAAGAGCTGTAAGCAACACGCCAAATGAACGGATAAGTACTGCACGAGAAAAATTATGCCCAACATGAAGATACACACATGCCAGCACACATTACATCTAGAAAGATGCCACATTTCTCTTCAGAAAAGTAAAAGAAAAGGCAACAAAAAAGCTACGGTTCATGTGTTAAGACGACAAAAAAGCTACGGCCCTCCAAATACCACCACTGCATTGCATTGTGAACACTCAACCAAGTAAAGCTACTGCCTTTTGGTTATCTTTTCAACATAATCTTTCATACAGATATGTGGCTTCGAAGTCATGTCACCCATACATAAGTGCAATTTGACTCAGGTGCTAACATCACCATGTTTAATTGATATTTCCGGTGCTAACACTTTTCCATGCTTCTTGTGTCCCTGCAGGAGAACCAGAAGACTCCGCCTTTCAAGTTCCCCATTTATGTGAAGAACATCCACAAGGGCAAGCACGGAAGCGATTCAGGCGTGTACGATGCCAATGGAAGGTATGTTTTACAAAACTCCCATCTGTCACCACCCATATGAAACCTTCAGATAGTTCATGTGCCAGCAGCGCAAGTGTCCAGCTCTGGTCAATTGAGTTCTCATTATACTTTACTGGTCACTCAAGACAAGGTAACACTGAAAATTTTATCTTGCTAACGATGAAGTAGTGCTAAGCAACATGCAAATCGGCAAAGAAGAATAAGCAATAACAATAGTGCAACTTTTCTAATGTGAGGTAGATGGATGCATTAACATTTCACATTAGCACAACAGTCTAAAGGAAACGTACAGCTGGGAATGTGGGGTTGTATGTGTTGTATCTGCTGTCTAAAGCAACACTCTCATCAACTACCGCAACAGTTTGGTATGAATATGCGAAATGGAAAGCATGGCACAAAAGATAACATTGGCAAGAGGTGGATGCTGCATTAGTTAACTGAATCAGGAACCAAACGAGGTGATAAGAATACAATACCCATGAGGATGAGGCTAGCGTTAACATATATAAAGTGTTCAACTAAGTATCACAACCCCTCTCTGGTTAAAGGAAAGGATTCCGGGACACTAGTGCAGATATATACTATAAAATTGGACGCCTCTGTTTTCACTATAATTTACCACAAGCTTTTTAATATATGAGAGAAGTCTCGTCTAAAAAGAAATTCTAAGACAAGTCATGGTACAGAAAAATAACATGCCACGGCTTATCTTGCAAAATTTTACAAAACCTAACTCAATAGCCTGAAATAGAATATCAAATCATATCATCTATCGGCAGATTTGTTCCTGAAAAGTTTGAGGAGATATTCAAGAAGCATGCCCACACCAAGCCTGATGCCCTCACGGGCAAAGAACTGCAGGAGATGCTCCAAGCAAACAGGGAACCCAAAGACTTCAAAGGATGGTAAGTTCTCTCCAAGAGTAAGAAAAGCATATCGTGCGTGTATTAGGTGTTCCTCATTTGAGCTCAGTTTTTTTTTTGTTGGGCAAAACTGTTGCAGGCTGGGTGGCTTGACAGAGTGGAAGGTGCTCTATTCACTGTGCAAGGACAAGGATGGGTTTCTTCACAAGGATACTGTCAGGGCGGTCTATGATGGCAGCCTGTTTGAAAGGTTGGAGCAAGAGAAGAAGGCTAAAAAGGAGTCCACAAAGAAGAAATGATAAGAACATAACAAACACTTGTCTGGACAAATTTCTAAATTATGGTGTCTGTGTGGATTGGTAAATTATTACTGTAGTTTGATTGGTTCTGTATGTTTGTCAATTCTTTTTTTTTCTGTAAAAAGAGCCTTCATCCTTCATGTAAAGAAACGGCAAGTATCAGTGGTTATGTTTGGTGAGATAATTTGTATCTGTAGCCTCCAGTATTTTTCAGTTCATGCTTATTTCATTTAGATGTTTTACGGTCATTAGAAAGGTTCTGTGAAGTACAAAATTTAATAACTTGAGTTTGGTATATAAGTAAAAGGTTGTAGCGTGATGTCGAGGCCGCCGTGCCGGAGAGCTCCGAGGCGGGCGCCGGGAGCGCGGCCTCGGGCGGCGCGGCCACGCTTGGCGTTCCCCCGTTCCTGGCAGCCGTCATGAACTTTAAGCAGGCTCGACGCCGACGACGACAACAGCGCCACAGGGGGCACCGACGACGCCCTCAACGACGGAGGCGGCGGCGCGGACAGCGGCATGATGCTCCACGTCGTCGTCGACGGCGGGGACGACGAGGCGGCCACCGAGAGCCGGTGACGAGGAGACCTCCATCAAAGAACCCACCTGGTTGGCTCCCTCAAATTCATACCTAGGTAAAATTTAGTGCCTAATACAAATAAATGGTACAGTCTTATAAAGTTTAGTGGCTAAGGTACTATGTTATACGTCAATAAGCAGACATGACAACGCAAGATCATTTTCACTCCATTGTGTTTTTCTTATTGGAGTTAACAAGTTTTCTTGCACCAACATTATTAACCGGCTAGTAGAATTACACGTAGACTAAAAGGGAAAAAAACGATGGAGACACATTGCCCTTCAGTCTTGCTCCAATCCTGTCTGTATGGTTATAGTTTCTGCCAAGCACCCACAAGGACCACCACATATCCGACAGGCACACATGCGGCTTCAACTTGTTCCACATTTGCATAGCCCTCTTCAGAATAATTCAAAATTTGAAACATATCCGCATCAATGATAAATGAGCCAATGACTTGTTCCTACTACCAAGATAACCTCTGCTCCATTGGTGGTTCTTCCGCGAGCTACTTAAACAGAAGCAGAACCATAAGACCCTAACTTCTGTGAGGAGCACTCCCACAATCACACACATCCGTAAAGGACAGCATGGTGGTGATGGCGGGTCGGAAACGATTGCCAGCAGTAGCAGTGACTGCTCTCCTGTTTCTGTGGATCTTCAGCTGTAAGTTTACAGTATTATGGGTTTCTACATCTTTTTCCTTATTTGTTCATGAAGAATCAGGGGACAAGAATCATCCTCAAGTCCATAACCCATGCAGCGAGCAAAAAATTACTGCATAAAGGTTTTTAGTTTTTTCTAACTTGCTATTGTTACTGTTTTATGTAAGGTGGCCATGTGGAGGCAAGCATTGATTTTGCTAACATGACTGCACTCCAAAAGCATGTTGAATTTTTCGACCGGGATAAGGATGGCACTATTACAGCTTCAGAGTTGTTTGAAGGTGACTAATTAAAAGTACTACCTTTATATAGTTATACAACAAATTCTAACAGCTTGTGCTAGTTAAATTTGAAAGACACAGGGTGCTCAATTTAGTGCTTCGATCATAAGAGCATCTCCAAGAGAGTAGCAAAAAATGGTTAGCTAAAATTCTGATTTAGCTATCATGTAAAATGAAATGGCTAGATAAAAAGCAATCCAATCCAACCGACTCTCTATATTGGAACCCTGTGGGCTACATTTTTTTTTTGCTTTGGGCCTGCTTGGCAGCTTGCTAGGCCCATTTTGAAACATACGCAGTCGAGCGTAGCCGCCCGGCCGCCGCGCTCGCGGCTCGCTGCCGTCCGGCCGCCGCACTCGCCACCGCACTTGCCGGCGCGCCCGCCCACGCAGTCTCGCAGCGAGGCCTTGGTCTGGTACCCCCATCTCCTCTCTGCCTCCTCCGCCGCCGGCCGCTTGCCCCCCTGCCTCGTGCGGCTCCAACGGCGGCGAGGATCTGCGGCCAAGCGTGGCGGTGTGCTCCCCCATCGCCGGCTCCAGCGCCGCCGACGCCGGCTCCAGCACCGCCGCCATCGCCAATTTGTCCTTCGCTGGCTCCAGCTCCGGTCCCCCATCTCATCTCTGCCTCCTCCGCCACCGGCCGCTTGCCCCCTGCCTCGTGTGGCTCCGCCAGCGGCGAGCAGCTACCGCCGCGCGGCGGCGAGCTCGCCCCACCGCTGCAGATTTGGGCCCCTGCCGGGCTCGAGCTCCGGCACCCCATCTCGTCTGCCTCCTCCGCCGGTCGCGACCACGCAGGAGCGACGGCCGAGCGGTCCGCGCGAGCCCACCGCCGCGGGGCGCCGCCGCCGGACTTGGCCGCGCGTAGGGGAGGCGAGCCGCACGGGCGCAGGCGCGGCAAAATCGACGCGGGAAGAAGGATTCGCCCGCGCGCCAGGAGCGATGGCGAGCGTGCGGCGTGAGGGAAAAGAAGCGAGCACAGGTCGCCGGATACCGTGCGGGGAAAAATACCGAGGGTGATACCGCTTCTGTTGGATGAGGTTTTTTTCCCGTGTTCTCTTTTTTTAGCTAACAAAAAGGATTTACATGAGCTGTTGGAGTTGCTCTAAGTATAGGATATCAATTTTGATCTTGGATTTTTCTTGTCATAATTAAAAAAGGACAGTATGTTACTGCTTGTTAGTTGCCACAAAAATTGCATAAGTTAACTACATTTTCCATTATTCTCCCTTGATATTTTAGAATATTCCTAAGAGCAAATCCAACAAACCTCTAATTAATAGAACCCTATCCTGAGTTTAGAGGGTCAAATCCACGTCAGGTCCTTGTGATGGAAATTTTTCTATCAGGAGCGTTGATGAACAAGTGTGTTTCATAACACAAATGTTCCACACAAATCAGAAAATTCATGTATTTTTAATAGTTTTTACTGTATAAACTTTCTGTTATACTTTGTTTGAGACCTCACACTTGGGGGTGTAGGATATGTTGCAATCGGATGTGATGCTGCGTTTGCCAGAGCTCAAGCTGCATCCGTTAGTGCCGGTGTTGGTCCTATTACAAGCCCGGTAAAGCACCCCTGCTTGCTCGCCCTCATGTGGACAAATAAGTTTGAGTTGATTCACACATAACCCAGTTTTTTTACTTTTTCTCTGCCTTTTTTCAATTTATTTAATGTAGGTTGATGCACCACTGCCTCACTTATCAATATACGTAGAGTATATCCATAGAGCAATGCATGGAAGTGATACAGGCGCATATGATGCTAAAGGAAGGTAACTCCGATAAGCTTATGCATGTATATAGATGACACAGCCCATTGTGTCAGATCAACATCATATATACAGATGAGAGAATTGTAAACGTACACAACATCTGTAGGTTTGTTCCAGAAAAGTTTGAAGAAATTTTCACGAAGCATGCAAAGGTCAGACCAGACGCATTAACATC
>OAMR01000175.1:1101788-1137505 GCA_900205405.1 Echinochloa crus-galli | reverse complement strand
CCGGCCGCCGCACTCGCCACCGCACTTGCCGGCGCGCCCGCCCACGCAGTCTCGCAGCGAGGCCTTGGTCTGGTGCCCCCATCTCCTCTCTGCCTCCTCCGCCGCCGGCCACTTGCCCCCCTGCCTCGTGCGGCTCCAACGGCGGCGAGGATCTGCGGCCAAGCGTGGCGGTGTGCTCCCCCATCGCCGGCTCCAGCGCCGCCGACGCCGGCTCCAGCACCGCCGCCATCGCCAATTTGTCCTTCGCTGGCTCCAGCTCCGGTCCCCCATCTCATCTCTGCCTCCTCCGCCACCGGCCGCTTGCCTTTTTCTATCAGGAGCGTTGATGAACAAGTGTTTTCATAACACAAATGTTCCACACAAATCAGAAAATTCATGTATTTTTAATAGTTTTTACTGTATAAACTTTCTGTTATACTTTGTTTGAGACCTCACACTTGGGGGTGTAGGATATGTTGCAATCGGATGTGATGCTGCGTTTGCCAGAGCTCAAGCTGCATCCGTTAGTGCCGGTGTTGGTCCTATTACAAGCCCGGTAAAGCACCCCTGCTTGCTCGCCCTCATGTGGACAAATAAGTTTGAGTTGATTCACACATAACCCAGTTTTTTTACTTTTTCTCTGCCTTTTTTCAATTTATTTAATGTAGGTTGATGCACCACTGCCTCACTTATCAATATACATAGAGTATATCCATAGAGCAATGCATGGAAGTGATACAGGCGCATATGATGCTAAAGGAAGGTAACTCCGATAAGCTTATGCATGTATATAGATGACACAGCCCATTGTGTCAGATCAACATCATATATACAGATGAGAGAATTGTAAACGTACACAACATCTGTAGGTTTGTTCCAGAAAAGTTTGAAGAAATTTTCACGAAGCATGCAAAGGTCAGACCAGACGCATTAACATCCATGGAGGTTGACGAGATGATCATAGCAAATCGAGATCCATTAGACCCTCAATCATGGTAATTTTGTAATGTACATCGATTATTCATTACGATTGAGTTAAATTCATGAGTTTCAATAGTAATGAATAATCGATGAAGATCCTACTGTTTCGTTCTTTCTACAAAATACTCATGAATAATAGATCTTTCTTTATTACATTTGTATTAGATGGCTCTATCTTCATCTAACATGGCTCCATTTGAACTAAACACCCAACAAAAGTGATAATGGTAACATTTTCTCAATTTATCTAACATTCTTTACCTATAAAACAGGGCTGCGCCTGAAGGAGAATGGGGACTAACATACAAGCTAGCAAGTGATAATGAGGGATTTCTTCACAAGGATAGTGTAAAAGGTATGTTTGATGGCAGTTTGTTCTACAAGTTGGAGGAACAGAGGATATCCTCACGAAGTGATATTTGATTGAATTAGCATTCAGACACAATACAATACGATATATACGGAAACAATCATGAAAAATCCAATAGTTTGTACCTAGAATGTGTTAGACAATCATCATTAGATTGTATATGAATCAAAACTGTTCAATCTGTAATATTAGTTGTGAGAAGTCTTGCAACTTTCATAGTTCATAATGTACATAATGGCACGTGGCTGGACTATATGAATGAAACTTTCATGCGCCAATAACTGAAGATTGATATGAGCATTCAAGTCAGTAAGGGTTCAAGTTCACAGACTGCTGTGCCAACAGTCACAGTGAAAAAAAAATGTCAAAAAAAGTAATGCACATCTGTTCAAGTTCATGGGGTCGGTAGGTCCATTGTGACAACGCGATCCTAGTGATTGCTAGAAGAAAGGCTCATGGTTTGATCAAGGACACAGACCAAGTTCCTTTGGAAGAAATGATTATTGGTCCCTCGAGTGATATGCATGTGTGGTGCAACAGTCTGATCGCAAAACAGGAGAGCAGAGATAGATATGGATTATATTGGTAGGACAGCAAAATCGTATATTGCTGGAGTAACGACTACGAAACCCAATATATGTAGCTTGGCACTTTGTAAGGTTTATTACTTCTCCCTCTGCATGCTCTGTTTTTGCCGAACGGATGGTTCAAATTACTCTTCTTCTTTTAGACGAATCCAGATCACAGGATCTAGCAGGTTCAAAGCAGCAAGATAAACCACAAACCACCATCAATTGGTGGCGAGTCACCAGTCAGGCCCATTCACACCATAGCTATGGACAGGGCTTGTCTCCTTAATTTCCTTTCGGCATAGGCTTTGGGCCCTTGGCTGCCTGCTGCTCCTGTTTGTTTGTTGTGTAGCTGGCCGTCGTGCCACACGCCTCTGAGGCTCTGAGCTGTGTCCGGTTCTGCACCGAAGCTTCCATTTCTAGCCAAGAACCCGCTCCAGCCTTCCGGTTAGTTCCATCCCCGATTCCGGATCAGGCTAAGACTGTTGCTTATGGTTCCTCATTCCTGCATCGAACGGGACAAGACTGATTTGTGCTTGGCATATCGTCGTTTTGCTTGCCACAGTTTCACCTCCTGCAGGCCCCAACATCCTGTCAAGGGCCTAGCACCATCCACACAACCCTTGCAGGTATTTAAGCAGGCCAATGAACGAGTGATCGAGTGCCCGAAGTTACCCTGTGCTCTGCTCTTCACACCCGCGTATCAGCAGACGAACGCAAAACTCACCGACGGAGAATGGCCGGTCGGCCAGCTGCTGCTTCTTATTCCCTACCGCCGCTGTCGATTCTGTCTGTGCTATTGACATGGAGCCTTTGCTGTAAGGATCATTTCTCATTTTCTGTACAAATTGCTTATCATGAGTGCATTGGTGTGGTACTTGGGGTGAGTGCGAGTTACTGATCCTGTTTCTTTCTTTGTGTTTTATTATGAAGTTGGGAAGGTGAGTGCGAGGACACTAGCTGACGGTGCTAGCTCCAATCTGACGGAACTACAGAAGCATGTGTCCTTCTTCGACAGGAACAAAGATGGCATCATCACTCCTCTGGAGACTTTTCAAGGTGACCTTTTTTTTTGACAAATGTTCAGCACCTGTACCGCACTACTAGAATCATAAAAATAGCCATGAGTTTTTAAACTGTCGGCCATATGGATGTATAGTTGGAAAAATAAATAGCCAACGGTGTACTGTCGGCTATTTCCTCTCGGCCATTCATTGTCGGCCATTCGACCAATAGCCAACGGGATGTCGGCCACTTATTTGCCAACAGGAAAGGCCCGACGGTCCACTGTTGGCCATTTCATAACCAGGCTAACATGACGTATCATTTCCTGATGGTTTGAATACTATCGGGCATTTATTTTAAATTTTTAATATTTTCAAAATAAAATAATTTTGATCCTTTTCCTTTTTTTATTCCATATTATATATATTTATTTCGTTTTGATGTTTAAACCAATTTTCAGTAGCATTTCAATTTTATTTGGTTCCCATGTATTACGAAGATAGGAGAACATAATACTAATATAACACAGTGATGGAATGACCTTCTCTGTTACATTTCATATAGCAGAACTTCCGTAGCAATCAAATAATAACAAAAGATTAAAAAATACACAGTTGTAAGTACATGTTCTCGGATACCGAATACAAATTCTACAAAACAATAAAACAACTAGATCCGTCCTTTTGGTTGCCCCTTCCAGATTCCTTCGCGCTTTATCACTTGACCGTTTGAGACAGACTAATCTGAATTCAGAGAAAAGCAAACGCATATTAGGCCTCAAAACTGATCTGGATTCGGAGAGAGGTAAATGGACAACAGAATGGCAGACGGTAACTGAAGGAACGAAAAAGTTGAATTATTGATGCCTTTTCCTTAAAGTACAAGATTAACCAAATATATCTAATGGAATGTTAATTAGCCAGAGAAGTATATTTTAAAGACAATGAGAGTTAGATTTGGACGTACTGTGTATGGAAGCTGCTCTCACCCTTGAATCCACGACGTACACCTGCGATGCCTTTGTGGCCTATGGCCTTCTACCATCCCATCTGTACGCATGCTGCATCTCTTGGAGGAGAAGGCCACTCAGCAGGGCAACAAATCGGAAATTAATGAGGAAAATGATGCTAATGGGGCCAGAACGCCCAGAAGAATACCTGCTGCTGTCGTGTAGCAATGGCACCGGCGCTCCGCCCCATCTCCCCTGCAGGCCTGCAGCGACCAACAACCAAGAACCGCGCCAGCGCGGTGCAGTCCGGCCCTGGCGTCGTCGCGGCGAAGTCCAACCACACCAGGCTTAACCCTGCGTCTTGCACTCTTGCTGCAGCTTTCACATCTATTTTGTTTGGGTCGATCCTTATATAGCGGTAACCACCCACTCCTAGGATGGCCGTGATCCAGCGGTTCAATGGCATTTTAGATATAACTTAAGAAAAAAAAAATACCACATTTCATCCTCTAAGGGCAAGTACATTGGTGCCGTCTAATAGGCGGTCTCATGCAGTGACACGTAATCTTGAGTCAACTTATCAGACAATCTATACAATAGGTTGTTGTTTTAGTTGTCTCATAGTAATACAAAATCCCTTAATTTATGGAAAAATAAAGGAATTCTATTGGTTGCATGACAACAAAACTCGTACAATGGTGGGGGAATTGTCTCATAGTCCTAAAATTTAGCCCATAAGGCGGTTGTTTCGCGAAGCAACGATCTTATTCTCTCACCTCGCTCTCTCTCCTCCACATCAGCAAAAATCCTACGTGACACTGCATAAGACGACCTATAAGACTGCTGACGTGTAGCAATGTACCTGTCCTAGACGTGAGTATCAGCAGACAGTTGAATTCCACGGTAGAATTCCCGAGCAGATAGATGGAACCGTCGGCCATTTACAACCATAGCCAAGCGTGATAATTAAAACCGACAGTCATCACCTTCACTGTTGGCCATTCTATTAAATAGCTGAGGGTTTTGGAATATACCTTCGGTAATTATTAAACTATCGGCAAATAGTAATGTCACCGACGGGTAGTCGGGAAGTTAACTCTCGGCTAAAGTTAGGATTCTAGTAGTGACCGTACCGTCTTTTGAAGTCCGTGTGTTTCTCTAAACATTCATCGTACATTCTTACCTACTTCATTTTTGAAGAATAATTTGCCAACTGACATTGTATCTTGGTTAATAGGATTTGTTGCGGTCGGATGTGAAATTGCCTTCTCCAGCGCTGCTGCCTCGACTGTCCATGGTGCTCTTGCTCCTTTCACAAACCCTGTATGTTACCCCTCTTGTGCAGATACATATATTTCAAGATTCCGACACGTTCAGACAAGCAAGCACATACAAATGGTTTCTTCTACTAATCCTGTTCACTCAATAATGCAGCCGGGCACACCACCACCTTATGTAAATATCCACGTCAAGTACATCCACAAAGCAATTCATGGAAGTGACACGGGTGCCTATGATTCCAAAGGAAGGTAGAAGAAATATACGTAGTATTGTATATAGAGAAAATTTAAAATGATTAGAATTAATTCGAGTCATCTGTTCCGAGAAATCGGACGGTGAAAACAAAGAGAGTATCATTCAACATTCTTCGAGAGGCTTTTCATTGGAAATTTTCTTGATAGCAGCCTGGGAGCTTTGGAATTTGAGAAACTCCAAGATTTTTGATAATAATACTCCAACCATCAGACAGTGGGTCAGGAACTTCAAAAAGCAAGGTTACCTCCAACTCGTGAGAGTTAAGGAGGATCAGCGAGCCTCTTTTATTTCCTTTATAGAGACAGTCTCTTAGTTTTTCTCTTGGCTTGTATATTCCCCTCCTGTTTTGCTTGTAAATATTTCTCTGTTTTATTAATTAAATTGCTGTGGGGAACTCCCCCACAGTTTTCCGGTCAAAAAAAAAAAGAAAACAAAGAGAGTATCCAGATGTACCAAATTTGTGCATCATGACTTATGGTTGCATTGATTAATCGATGTCATTATTAGCCTCATTAGAAATACAGTTATTTGCATACAAAAATATGTCATTCAATTCGATTTTCCAGTATACAGACCTTGAGTACAAATTTTAAACGGTTCCTAAAAATTTAAGGTATTCCCAAGATATGAAAACCAAAAACCAAAATGCACAATCATACGCCAAAACAATGGATTCACTGACTTGCTGTTGTGTTCTCGAACTGTCAGGTTTGTCCAGGAAAAGTTTGACGAAATATTTACAAAGCACGCTCATATCAGACCGGACGCCTTGACACTACCCGAGATAGAGGAAATGCTCACGTTCAACCGGGATCCTTTTGATCCAGCATCATGGTAATGCTTAATTTGTTTAAATCTAATCATCATTAGAGAAAAAGAAGAGGTGATTTGCTCTTGCAACTTTTTGTTTAAAGGAAAAAACTACTATGCAGGCCTGCTGCTGAGGCCGAGTGGCAGCTGATCTACCAGCTCGCCCATGACAGATATGGATTTCTTACCAAGGAGCGTGCGAGGGGCATCTATGACGGGAGCATATTCGTTGAGCTCGAGGAGCGCAGGAAATCTCTTCACAGTGATGCGTAAATGTAAATGTAATCGCGATCGGATCTGTCAACTGCAGCGATTTCAGTGTCAGTCAATCAGCGGCGTATGTAGCATGTGTTGTACTGGATTAAAAACTCTGCATGTTCAAGTGATTATTGGTACATGCGCCAGATTATTTGTGCACACACACTACAATAATATGGCTTGATTGAGCGACATTGTAACCACCAAGACAGCAGCGCAATACATTACTTGGACTACTAATCACCAATACAATGTTTTGAAACTACAGTATTGTTTAAGACAAATTCAGTTTTATACCATTTTCAAAGATTGGTCGATGAAGACATCCTTAATCAAAATCTGAACGTATTGACTGAATGCGACCAAACGAAACTATCTTATAACAGAAGCGAATTGACCTAACGAAACTATATGCCAAGAACGAACTCTTTCCAAACTTCAAAATGAGAAAAAAAAACAGTCTACAAGTATATAAATCCACTCTTCAACGGTAGTTTCAATTCTCATATGGACATTATTTACAAGAGTTGTTTTCCACTGAGGATTGGCCCCACTATTTTTGGCATCTGATCCCACGAATTTGATACATCTCTATTTATGTACCTCTAGGTACTCCGATCCCTTCGTTTTCACTGTTCGATTTCTCGAAAGGGATGACTCTAATTAATCTTATTCTAAAAGGCAACGTATCAGATGGAAACCAACCCATTTTGCATGGAGGGGTTGGTTTGAACTAGATATATCCTCATTTTAAATTCCTCTATTTATGAATTTATATGATGAGTTCGCAGCATTAAGTTTGAGCCTGGGTCACTCATCCAAAAATGAAACAAACTGATTGGCCCGGGGAGAAGCCACCCAGAAAAGTACTCTAAACAGTTCTCCAAGAGCCGTGAATCACGAGGCACACGAACAACCACATAACAAATAACCAATCGGCAAAGCAGAGTCCTAGTTTTTCCTGCATCTCCATCTGCGGCCAGCGTGCTGCACGTCACCGAGCTCTGTCCGCATCTGCAAGGTCACGGCCTCGCCGGTGTCATCTCTATCCACAAACGTGGCCAGTTAGATGTTTAATCCTCTCGCCTCGGGCAGATTAACAAAAACTAGGACCGGCATCTCTACCTGCCCCGTCCTAATCTACGTGTGTTTTGCCACGATCCGGGCCTAGGTTCAGGCTCCGGCATCCAATAATGACAATAGTTTTGCAAGGCAACAGTAGTTTAATTAATCCTGCAGTGAGATGTTGGCATGCAACGTGCCTATCTTCCCTGCAGCTATTTAAGCAGGGCCATGGAAGAAGCCAATACAACTCGTGCTTCTTCGTAGACTTTGAGTTCTAACAATAGTGTCCTCGCATCACCGGATACAACAGAGCTCGCCGGCGACGATCGACGAGGCGATGGCAGGGCGGTGGCCGGCGTTGATGCCTTCAGTTCTTCTTGTTTGGATCGTTTGCTGTAGCTGTAAGTACTAGATCTGTTCCATGGTACATGCACACACATATGCATTCGGTGAAGTTCAGTTTTGTGTGTGAGAAGTGTTTGGTCGCAATAATAAAAAATAAAAAATTGTCACACGCACTCATACCTACTCCCTCCGTTCTAAAATGTAGGTCGTTTGACTTTTTCAACCATAAATTTGACTCTCTCGTCTTATTCAAAATTTGGTGCAAATTATCATACTTTTTGTGGTGGCTTTCTTTATTGATATAAAATCTTCAAACATAACTTAAATTTAACTATATTTTTCAAAAAATTTTAGAATAAGACGAGCGGTCAAACTTGTGGTTGAAAAAGTCAAACGACCTTCATTTTAGAACGGAGGGGGTAGCTAAGTTCGTCAAAGATTGCAGAGTTGCTTTACTAAATTTAGCGCTTTTGTATATAATTTATGATTTAATTAAATCCAGGGACGCAACTGAGTGTGGCCGCTTCACCCTATGGCGCCAACATGACGGACCTTATGCATCATGTGGAGTTCTTTGACGAGGACAAAGACGGCGTTATCACTATTACTGAGAGTATTAAAGGTTAGTGGTAACTTTCTTAAGATACTATTTTGTGGTGTCACTCACCAAACCTCTGTTTCCAACGACTTGGATATATATATGCGTGTATTTACAGCTTTTATCGCGATCGGGGCTGTGTTTAGTTCCCCAAACTTCCCAAAAATTCTCTCTCCAAACTTCACTATTCATCTATCACATCAAATCACATCAAATCTCTCTCCTCATACATGGAGCACTAAACATGGGTAAATAAAAAAACTAATTACATGGTTTTGATGTACACGATGAGACGAATCTTTTGAGCCTAGTTAGGTCATGGTAGGACAATGTTTATCAAAAACAAACGAAAAGTGCTACAGTACGCTACAGTGTCTGATGTGTCATTTTCACCAAACTTTTTCTTTTCGTTTTTGGAACTACCCCGTCTTCGCAACTACGGCGGCCACGGCGACCCATGCTGCTTTTGGTCCTTTGACAACCCCTGTATGTGGCCTCCAAATTTGCAGTATTTTCATTTTGCAGTGCTTTAACTTCACATCTTTCTTTGTTGACCCACACACTATGCTCACTATATGTGTCTTGTTATTTCCTCCTTGTAGCCTGGAAAACTATCGAGCACAAATATCCACGTGTCCCACATTAACGGGGCGGTCCATGGAAGTGACACGAGTGCCTATGATAAGAAGGGAAAGTATGTAGTCGTCTCAGCTGTTGTTATATATATAACTAGCCGACGCGGCATGTGCGCACGTACGTGTGTATATAGAGCTTTAGCTATTTTTAAATTTAGAGGCACATTATTTTTCGAGTTAGTTGGTCTTTATTTATATGGAGAAAAACTCTTCAGTCTTTTGTCTATTAGCAATACGGGATAATTGTGTGCACGTGGGGAGTTAGGGGCCCACCTGGCCGGAGGTGGGTACGCGCGGGACGTTGGGTGAAAAAAGTTTTGCGGAGAATGAACTAAAAGCTCCTGGAACATATATAAATATAATATATATATAATATATAATAAGCACGTACCTCATCTCTGCACTTGTAACATGACTTTATTTGAAAACTTAATTACTCCATTGCGACTTCTTGCACTGATGGCTTCACTAGAAGATGAGTGTTCTCATCAGACTAAAACCTATGATCTGCATCTAACACTCGCATATCATCCTTCAGCTTTTCTTTCCAGAACCTTCTGCGGGTCTTGAATGTAACTAAAGAAAGAAGATAGCTGGCTGGTTATTTGTCTTTCCCATCCCTGCTACTACTGCAGGTGCGCGGAATTCTTGCTATAGAGGGAATTGAGGTAGTAGGCCAAGGTGTGCGGCGAAGCCGAGGATCTAGCTTCTTGATTGCTTCACTAGAAATGGGTGTCCTCATCAGACTGAAACCTATGTTCTGCATCTAATCTCACACATTATTCACTAGAGCTGTTTTACAATGATTGTAGAGGTACCTAGAGGTACCTGAAAGTACATGGTATTTTGAGTAAAAAAATAAATTAAATCAAAAAAGAATATTGTGGTAATCTTACTTAATTGGAAACTATTTATGGGGAGATTCATAGGCGAAAATTATAGGGGGAATCATAGACCGAGCGACGGCGGAGGAGAAGCAAAGACGGTGAAAAAAACACATTTTTCCCACGAGAAATTACCCATATGCCCTTTTTTAAATTTTGAAAAAATATTAAATTAATAGTGGGTACTTCGGGTACCTCTATTTAGGTACCTTTGTGTACTTTCTTTGTTTCCACCGTCCGATTTCTCAAAACGGATGGCTCTAATTAATCCCAATTATTGTAAAATTTCTCTATTCACTATTCAGAATTAGTGGACACCTAGAAACAATGGAACGACTCACGGCTCTTCTCTGTACCAACTTTTCAGTTTCGTTCCCAAGAAGTTTGAGAAGATATTCCAGAGGTTTGCTCGCAGTGAGGACGACGCCTTGTCGTGGTTGGAGGTAGAGACGATGCTCACCGTAAACAGGGACCTTCTTAAACCTTGGACATGGTAACGCATTTCTATCTCTTGCACCACCAATAATCTATAGCATCTTACCGGCCTTGATCTGGCTTTTCACTCTTTTGGCACTTTCGATATGATTTTTTGTACCTTTGCATAATTCTCATCACAAAAATCTAAATAAATGTACACCTTGAAGGACACATGCCCACACTAAAGTTGATATGATCATTCATGCAGGCCCGCAGCTGAGACAGAGTGGCAGCTGATTCACTTCCTGGGCAAGGACAGGCACGGGTACCTCCACAAGGACACTCTGAGGGGCATCTACGACGGCACTGTCTTCCCCATTCTGCGTGACCACACCATCGACCCTCACGGTCACAGCGATGCGTGATTTTTTTTTTTGAAATAAGCAGCAATGCATGATGGATGGATCAACTTAACTCTACATCGCGGCGCGCACGCGGTTTAGTTTCACAGTGTGATGTGTTGTGCCGGGGTGATAAAACAGTGTGGTGTTTAGTTATCGCTCCTTTTATTTTCGCCTAGCAGCCAGTTATTTTGAACAATAAAGCAGTACGGTGCTTTTTTTATCCAGTCTCGGTGTATAATTTTACAAGTTGCTATACAGACTCACATGTCATCTTTTCAATGAAACAAAATTGTGCGTAATTTGATTTCACAATTTTGTAGACAGATAATAGCATTTCAATCACGCATAGTATTGTGATCAAATGCAATGGCGGAGCTTGATCAAGAAAACGGCAGGGACCAACCTATATACTTGAGTATTATACAGCAGTGAGCAGTAGAAAATTCACTGTTCCAAAATACACTGGGAAGGGCGGCCAGCGCCTAGTATGGCCTACACTACCCCGCGCCACTGGTCAAATGTGTCATGTGAATCATGTGGTCTCCATAAATTAAGAAGCATGGTAAAATTAATAGCTACACATCTAGGGATGAAATGGAATGGCCTCAGTGGGAGTATCATCAAGTTTTATGGGCTTTGGTAACTGGACCCGAAGAGTGTCATAGCCATGGAAGTGTATGGAACTCTCTTCTTCTCTTCCTTACAAATGTCCTGCTAAGTCATCATTTTTACTGACGTAGCCATCCATTTATTACCATGAAACCGCCATGACACCTCCACTAAGACTGGCCTTAGAGGCTGTTTGGGACAACTCCACTCCAGATTTTCTAGCTTCACTTTGGGATCTTGTAGCCAAACACGTCCAACTTCAAAAACTCTAGCTCCAAGAAAAAAATAGATCTAGGGGTCAATTCCAGGTTTTTCGGGAAATCATCATGGGGTGCTCTAGAAACACAAGTTTCATACCTCCTCGTGGAGTTGGGGACAAAATTACCCACCATTACCACTAGTTACACATGAACCAGTTCGCGAGAAAATAAAACTACAATTCTGTTCCGCCCCCTCTCGCGACCCTTCCATCTCCCTCGCAACCTTTCCAGTGCCGCCGCCCTATCTTCTGCTGATCCAATCTATTATCTCCAATGTGGCGCCTCCGATAAACTGATAGGCAAAATGGATGGCGACCTCTCCTCCGGCCATGCAACTGCTTCATGTGCTTCCTCCTCTAACCCACGGAGTCAATTTCATCCTCTAGGGGCATCGGCGATGGCTCTTCCTGACGTTGGTCCCAATTAAGTATGGATCTTAAACACTGGAAACCCATATAAGATAAAAAAAAAGTGATGGAATGACAATTAACCCGCCCTCTCTTTTTTGTGCGGGCCCCACCAGAACAGTATGCAGCGGATGCATACTGGCCCACCATTTTGTATACACCGGGAATGTCAGACCTTAGGACTGGCAATCCACCTGGGGGTACCCGAGTGGTTGATTTGTAGGCGGGGCGATTGATGAACTAGTGACTTGATGGTACACAGGAGGCACTGATTGTTCGGGCTACCCGGAGGTATAATACCCTACGTCCTGTGTCGGTGGCGTCGTTTGTATTGCTGGGTACTCGACCGAGCTTCAGGGAGCTTGGGCGAGCGTATGGTTTACAAGATGAGATGTGTTATCTGGTATCATCCGGCATGTTCCAGGTTTTATATCTGAACATTTTTTCTTCCTTTGTCAGTTTCAGGGAAAATTGACTGGCACGTTTCCGGATTCGAAAGCTCGAGCCACGTGTGAAGCCAGCTGATTCGGCTTGGTGTGTGCTTGGCGTGAACTGCAGGTTTTACGTCAACAGAGAGAACACCCAACATCGACGCCGAGTTCTTCGAGGTAGTCGGTCGGTCCTCATGAGGGCCGAGTACAGGGCCACGATTAGGAGCACTATACGTACACTAGCCCCCGAGCGTTGGATTGGTTAGAATAAGCGAGCCAAGGCTCAAAAAATTATCTAGACAACATGTTGCCCCGGAGTTGGTGAAGGCGTGCTACCACCAAGGGAGCTTTCCGAGTTGTGGGGCTTACTCAGTCAAATTGGCTGAGTTCTGGATGGTTGAAAGCATGCTGCCACCAAGGACGGGGCCAAATTTATTAACACCCGTGACTCAACAGTACGTTGATAAGGATGGACCGAGCCGGCCCGGTCAAAAGCTGTCGTTACTGGCTATGCGGGAATCCCGCCACTGAGCATGCTCAGTCAAGGGCATTGATGATCGCCCGCCCAGGGAAAAGGCGAAACGCATGCGCATCCTTCCCTAGGCATTTTAATGACTCACAGGCCAACAGATCCACGACCCCAGGGCGTCTATAAATAGATGCTTCAGCGTAGTTCACCACCAGGGTGTTTTGGAGACGTTAGCCACCATGCGGATCTTGAAAATCCTTCTTCCTGAGAGGGTTGTGGTTGGGGGTAGAGTAGGCCAAGGTACATGCCTTGGCGTTCGCCATTGATGCCAGAAGAAAATTGTCGAAGAGTGGTGCAAATGCTGCTGGAAAGGAGCCGGGCATCGCGCTTCTCATAGCGCAGGAGAGGTGCCTATTTCTTGGTGGGGCCGGATGAGGAGGCTGCGATAGGTCTTCTCTTCGTCGGGAGACCAGCGAATGAAGCCGAACTGATGGCTGATTTTGCGGGCCCATCAAGGACGAGTGGGCGCGACCTGAGCCTGGGCTCAGGGGTGCTGATGCCGAGTCCTTACTCTCCTCTAGCAATGCAGCCACGAGGTCCTTCAGTTGGTGTGATGCCACAAGAAAATCGTCGAGAAAGCTGTGGATACTACTTCCGGTGATTGTGTGCTGACCACCTAACTGAAATGGTTCGAGAGCCTGCTAACAGGGGGCTCATATATTTGTAACTTGAAATGGCCTTTGGCCAAATGTACTATGTCTTTGTACACTTCGCGAGTCGCGTGGTGTTAATATGAACATGTTCGTTTTGGTGGTGGTGAACTGTGCCCGACCACCTAGGTGGGTCAGCGGTTGTCTTGTAGTCGTATTGATGCCTGCCCGGCGCCCAGTCCCCGAGCATGCGAGGGACTTGGCCTGGTTCTCTTGGAACGCGCCGAGCCATGGTGCGGCGCCCAGCCCCCGAGCTTGCGAAGGACTTGGCTTGGTCCTCTTGGAACGCGCCGAGTCGTAATGCGACGCCCAGCCCCCGAGCTTGTGAGAGACTTGGCTTGGTCCTCTTTGGAACGCGCCGAGCCTTGGTGCGGCGCCCAGCCCCCGAGCTTGCGAGGGACTTGGCTTGGTCCTCTTGGAACGCGCCGAGCCTTGGTGCGGCGCCCAGCCCCCGAGCTTGCGAGGGACTTGGCTTGGTCCTCTTGGAACGCGCCGAGTCGTAATGCGGCGCCCAGCCCCCGAGCTTGCGAGGGACTTGGCTTGGTTCTCTTGGAACATGCGGAGTCTTTCGGTATGGAAGCGTATCCTGGCCGTCAATTTCGGATCCTACAAATCGCGTATCGCCAATCCCGTGGATTCCATCCATTAGTTTCGGAGCCGTTAGGTTAGGGCGGCGCCTTGCTATAAATACGCGACCAAGGACGCCGTCGTCGTCATCCCACCGTTGCGCCGCACCCTTCACCTTCCTCTCCCTGCTTTCTCTCACCCCGCCATTGCCAAGCGCGGTTTCTGAGGCCGTCGAGCATTTTCGCTCCTACTTCATCCATTCCCCTTCTTCTTCCACCAAGCATAGCTATGGCTGACGATGCTGCTGAGCGCGCCGCTCTGGAGGCTCTGGCGGCGGCTGGGGTACCGCCGGAGGGCGAGCAGGAAGCGGCTTGGGGGAAGACCAAGATGACGATGGAGCGGCTGGAAGATTTGGTGAATCGCGGTGTGCTCCCCGTGAAGGAGACCTTGGCGTGGAGGCTGACGGGGAAGGAGAAGAGGCCGTTCGAGAACACTAGTGAAGTGGCCGTCTTCGCGCACTTTGTGGAGCGTGGATTCAGCACGCCGTCCGGCGATTTCTTCCGCGGGCTGCTGCATTACTATGGTCTGGAGCTCTCTCATCTTAATCCCAATGGGATTTTTGATATCTCATTCTTCATCTACCTTTGTGAGGCTTTTCTTGGAATCGCTCCCCATTGCCATCTCTGGCGGTACTTGTACCGTGTTAAGCGCATTGGGTCTGGGGGTAGAGGTGATGGTCCTACTCGGATTACCGGTGGAGCGGGCATTGCACTGTGCATGCGTAGGCAGAAGGATTATTTCGATCTGCAGCTGCTCGATTGCCATAAGGAATGGCGCCGCGACTGGTTCTACATGGTGGACCAGCCACCTCTGCTGCCGAGTAGGACCGGCAAGGCACCGAAGGAACAGGAGTCCTGGCGCGCTCTTCCGGTTGGGGGCGAATGCGATGACATTCTCGGGCTTATGTCGATGATTTCTGGCATAAAGCAGAGGAGATTGACCGCCATGGCCGTTACTGTGTCATTCGTGCCCCGGACAATTCAGCCGATCAAGGACCGAGTACACCCGGCGTTCGAGTTCTCGGGACGCCTGGACCCAGCTCGGGAGACCTCTCGGGGATTCGACTCGGATGAAGTCATGCGGCGCGTGGGGATGATGACGAAGGGCGAGGTGAACAATCTTAATGCGCCCCGTCCTTTTGCGCTAAAGAACCCTCCTCCTGCGGTAAGGTTTCCATGCTGAGTACTTGTTCCTTATTTTGGTTTCTTTTTGGCATTTTCATCGCCTGTTAACTGAACTTTTTTGCTTTATTCTTCGTACCAGGATGTGACCAAACATTTCTTCTGCCCAGCACCACTGCCTGAGGCGGGCCCGGCGTTGAGGCAGAAGGTGATGAGGCCGGAGGAGGCGAGGGATGACCGGCTTCCAGTTATGAAAGACTTCGAGGACTGGGTTTCTGAAGAGCTCGGCTCTCCCCCGAGCTCAAGTGAAGCAGCTGCTGTGGAGTCTACAGCTACCGCTGCTCGGACCCGAGCTGATGCGTGGAGATTTTCCTTGCAGGTGCAGACCGCGGCGGCCGAGTCGCGGAAGAGGTCGGCGCAGGCACAGGCGCAGTCGTCTGGTGCGCTGCAAGCAAAGAGGCACAGGTCGGACCGTGCCTCGTCCGCTGGAGAAAGCGCTGAGGCCTCCCCGGACGTAGATGATGAAGACCAGGGTCCAGATGCTGTGGTGGAGATTGCGCCGGTGCGGTCCTCTACGCCTGTGCGTTCACCGGGGGATTGTCGGCCACCTCGTCCAGCCGGCTTGGTGCTCAAGCGCCCGAGCAGGAGTAACAGGTTAGAGCCCTAGCTTGGTTAAGTTGGTTCTGCTCGGGCGTCCCCTTTTCGCTAACTCAAATCTTTGACTTTTGATTTCTTTATGCTTGTGATGCTTTTCAGGAAGGTAACCGTACTGTCAGACACATCGCGTACCCGATCTGACAGCGGTGGTGACTTAGGGGACTCCTTGTCCCAGGATGCGCCTGCTACGGAGCAGGCTGCTCCACTGGTGGAGCCGCCAGAGGCGTCAGCGAGGAGCGCCGCTGCTGGGTCGGGCCCAGGGGCGTTGGTGATCGTGGCGACGGAGACCAGGTCGGACGCTCAAGCCGACGAGGAGCCGGCCATGCCAGAGCTCGAGGACGACGCACTTCCGGACCAGCATGCTGAGCTAGAGGGAGAAGAAGAAAAGGAGCTGAGTCGTCAGGAACGCTTTGAGCGCGTTGCCAACGCGAACAGGGCGGCGCTCGAGCGGATTCGCGCTTCGTCAAGCTCGATGCTGGAGGACATGGAGGTGAGTTAATCTGTTCCTGGGAGTGAATGGCCCGCAGCTTTGTTTTGAACCTTGGATGGCGCAGGTGCTGATGTCCGGGACCGTGGAGGGCACGCGCTTGATGCGTGTGGCTGAGGACGAGTACTCGGAGCTGCAGGAGCTCAGGACCGGGGTCCGGACTAATGCCAATGAGGCTCGCGGTGTCGCGATTCAGAAGGACACGGATGCAGAGGGCCTGGAGCAACTCAACCAAGAACTCGTCACTCAGCTGGAGGCAGCTAATGCAGGTAAATATTTGTCTTCGAGAGTACTCGGTGGTGCCAGCTTTATTCTTTATCTTTCTTTATTCCGAGCTCTCAGGTCATGCCAAAGAGATGGAGCGGATCCAGGGTCGGCTTGCGATGGTGGACCAGAAGTTTAAGGATGTTGCAGCCACGCTGCGGGAGAGGGACGCCGAGCTGAAGCGCGCCATAGAAAGTGAGCGGAGGCCTATGCGTCGTCGTCTTGAGTTTCCCACGTGTACCGAGCATGAAGCCATAACACTTGGTTGTGGTTGGCTTTACTGCGCAGGTCATGCCCGTGAGAAGAAAACCTTGGAGGAGAAGATTGCGGCAGCCGAAAAGGAGATACAAGACCTCGCCAGCGCGCACGGCCGGGCTGTGGGTGCCCACAACGCCGCCATGACTGGTGAGGACTACTTCCGAGTTCTGTTGCCTTCATGGTATTCATGATACCTTTATTGTACTAAACAACCCGTGCATATATGCAGAGGCTGCTGGTCGATATGGAGCTTTGGCGCAGGCGGCCATGTCAGCGTGTGACCAGATTCATGCTCCTGGCGACCGTCCTGCAGTGCCAATCGCGAAACGGCTGCAACATTTGCCTGAGTACACCAGAGGAGTGGCCGCGGAGACCGCCAGATATGCTGTGAGGTATACACTGGCGCTTGTCCGTTCATACCACCCCAACCTCGATCTTGAAGATACTCGCGACGGGTACCACCCCGATTTTTCGGAGCAGCAGTTCGAGGATCTGGCCGAGTCCTTCGCTGGTTTGGCAATTGATGTAGTCCGTAGTGTTGTTGATGTAACTGGCGAGTGACCTGCTGGAGAAGAAACAGAGAAATCATATAGCTTTTGGCAGACATTTTGTGTAATGAGGAATGCTTCCGTATTAGCGATTTTTGTTTTGAGTCGATTTTACCAACCCCTATCACTTCACCGCAATCATGACAAACACTAGGGACTCGGGCGAAGAACTGGCTGGAGCTCTCATGGAGGCACCACTCCTGCATGCTACGATGCTCTGCATGGAGGCTTAGTCGTAGGCAGGGTCCCGGCCGAGCACTTTCGCGCGTGTTTAGATATTGGATATAGTGAATCGGACTTGCCGTGTTAGTTTTGGTTACTTCGTGAGTAACTTAACTGGAGGACGAGCACGTGGCCGTCGTGGAGGAGTTGTTGTGAATGCGTTTTGTTGACGGACACAAGATCGGAGTAAATGAAACTTTATTGAATAATTGAGATGGCGGGGTAAAGATACATAGCTGTGTTTTGGTCTAAGGATAGAACTTAGTGAGGTGCTGGATGTTCCAAACGTTGGGAACCGGGTTGCCATCAGCCCATTCTAGGCGATAGGTTACTGGAGAGACGACTTCCTTAACGATGAATGGGCCTTCCCATGGTGCAGACAACTTGTGCCGCCCTGCTGAGCTCATGACTCGGCGCAGGGCGAGGTCGCCTACATTCAGGGATCGTTCTTTGACGTTCCTGTCATGGTACCGGCGTATCTGCTGTTCGTGGCGCGCGTGCCGGGTTAATGCGCATAGCCTGTGCTCTTCTAGTGCATCAACGTCGACTTGTCAACTTGACTCGGCTTCTCCTTCTTCGTAATTCTTGATGCGTGGTGCAGAGAAGGCGAGGTCGGCTGGCAGCACGGCTTCTGATCCGTAGACCATGAAAAACGGCGAGTAGCCAGTTGCACGGCTCCTCTGTGTACGGAGGCCCCATACCACGTGTGGTACTTATTTAGCCCAGCGACCTGCGCGTGGGTTTAAGGCGTCATAAATTTCTTTCTTGAGGGCGTCCAGGACCATGCCGTTTGCGCGCTCGACCTTCCCGTTGCACCGCGGGTGTGCTGACGACGAGTAGTACACATCGATCTGGCTATCTTGGCAGAAATCCCAGAACTCGTGCCCTTTGAACTACGAGCCGAGGTCGGTGATGATGCGATGCGATTTGGGACACCAAAACGGTGCGTTATCTCTTCAATGAAGGCCGCTGCTGTGGCCGACTTGGTGTCGGTAACAGCCTTGTACTCAATCCACTTGGTGAACTTGTCCACCGCGATGAGCAAGTGCTTAACTCCACCCTGAGCTGGCTTGAACGGTCCCACGTTATCGAGCCCCCAATACTGCGAAGGGCCAAGATGGTGGGATGGTGCGTAGCGCCTGAGCCGGCAGGTGCTTTTGCTTTTGGAAGAACTGACACCCAACGCAACGCTGGACGAGTTCTTTTGCGTCAGAGACCGCAGTGGGCCAGAAGAACCCGGATTAGTAAACCTTGCCAACCAGTGTTCTAGCTGCCGCGTGATTGCTGCATGCGCCAGAGTGAACTTCATGCAGTAATGCCAGGCCCTCGCTGCGTAGGATGCACTTCATGAGTACTCCCGAGGATGCTGACTTTCTATAAAGCTCAGACCCAATCACCACATAATTAGCGCTTCGCCGGCTGAGCTGCTCGAGAGTGACCTTGTCTTCTTCGAGTTTGTCTTCTATGGTCATGCGGTCATTTTTTATGAACGCGATGAGTGGCTCTCGCCAATCTCTCTCGTCTTCTGCTTATGGAACAGTTGAGACAGCTGCGACAACCTGGTCGGCAGAAGCGGTGGGTTCGCTTTCGTTTATTAGCTTGATGGATGGCTTCCGTAGGTCCTGTACAAACACACCGGCGGGTACCTGGGAGCGCTTGGATCCGAGTTTGGACAGGACGTCCGCCGGCGACATTTTCTTCCCGCGGCACGTGGCGGCATTCTAAGCCGAAGAAGTGAGCTTCTAACTTTCGAACTTCTGCGCAGTAGGCGTCCATCGTTGGAGTACTGTTCATATCACCAGAAGGCAAGCACCTCAAATACGTGCTGCAGATACACTATCAGGCGACCAACAATGGTGCCGAGTATGAAGCATTGATCCGTGGATTAAAAATAGCCATCATACTCGGCACCATTGTTGGTCGCCTGATAGTGTATCTGCAGCACGTATTTGAGGTGCTTGCCTTCTGGTGATATGCGGAGTACTCCAGCGCCGGCTCCTTCCAGGTTGAGGGCGCCGTTGAAGTACAATATCCAGTGCTCTGGTGGCTCGGCGGGTGTTAGCGCTTGCAATTCTGTCCATTCGGCTAAGAAGTCTACCAATACTTGGGATTTTATAGACTGTCTCGACCTGAAGGTAATGTCAAAACTTCCGAGTTCTACTGCCCATTTGATGACTCGGCCGTTGATGTCGCAGTTGTGGAGGATCTCGCCGAGCGGAAAGTTAGACACCACATGAATGGGATGAGCCTGGAAATAATGGCGCAGTTTTCTGGAGCAGATCAGGAGTGCGTAAAGCAACTTTTGAGGGTTCTGGTACCGGATTTTTGACTCAGCTAGTACTTCGCTGACGTAATATACAAGCCTCTGCACCGGATAGGAGTGTCCGTCTTCCAAGCGTTCGACGACCAAGGCTGTGCTGACCACATTTGTGGTTGCTGCTATGTACAGCAGGAGGGGTTCGTTCTTCTTCGGCCCGGCGAGGACTGGCGGGGTGACATGGAATGCTTTGAGGTCGGCCAATGCTTGATCGGCTTCTAGCGTCCACTCGAACTTGTCGGCTTTCTTCAAGATCTTGAAGAAAGGGGCGCTGTGTTCACCTAGCTTGCTGATGAACCGGCTTAGGGCTGCCATCGTTCCTGTCAGCTTCATTACTTCTTTCTTGTTCTTGGGAGGCGGCAAATCTTGGATTGTCTTGATTTTGGTTGGGTTAGCTTCTATGCCCCGCTGGCTTACTAAGAACCCCAGGAGTTTACCTTAGGGCACCCCGAAGACGCACTTGGTCGGGTTCAACTTCCATCTGTAGCGGCGGAGATTATTGAATGTTTCTTGGAAGTCGGCGATCAGGGTGTCTTTGTCGTAGGTCTTGACCACGACATCGTCGACGTAGGCCTCGGCGTTCCTTCCTATCTGGGTGTCCAGGCAGCCCTGGATTGCCTTCTGGTAAGTTGCTCCGGCGTTTTTGAGGCCGAAGGTCATTGTCTTGTAGCAGTATATGCCGTGAGGCGTGATAAACGCCGTCTTGTCTTGATCGGCTTGGTTCAGGGCTATCTGATGATAGCCAGAATAGCAATCTAGGAAAGAGAGTAGGAGACAACCAGCCGTAGAATCGACGACCTGGTCGATGCGAGGAAGAGGGAAGGAGTCCTTAGGGCAATGTTTATTGAGATCGGTATAATCAATGCGCATTCTCCATTCACCGGTTTTTTTCTTGACAAGTACAGGATTTGCGAGCCATTCGTGGTGCATGCACTCCCGGATGAAACCGGCTGCTAAGAGCTTATTTAATTCTACCCTAATGACCTCCTTGCGATCTTGTGCGAACCGTCGAAGCTTCTGTTTGACCGGCTTGGCGGTTTTGCCCAAATGCAAGGAGTGCTCAGCCTTCACCCTTGGAACTCCTGGCATATCAGAGGGTTTCCACGCGAATATGTCCCAGTTGTCCCGCAGGAAGGAGGTGAGCGCGCTTTCCTATTTGGGAGACATGCCTTGGCCTATTAGCGCCGTCTTGCTGGGGTCGTCGCTGAAGAGGGAGATCGCCTTGGTCTCCGAGTCCGGCTCGAGCGCTGTCATGGTGGCATCTTGTTCCGGTATCTTGAGGTCGGTAGGTGGGTTGATCTTGGCCTCGCTTGCGAGGAGCGCGCTGTTGCCGAGCTGCCGCGAGAGCTTGGCGAGCCGTACGGCTTCTCTGTCACACTCGTACGACGTCTTGACGTCGCCCCTGACGCTGATGACGCCGTTCGGGGCCGGCAGGCTTCTCCGTCACACTCGTACGACGTCTTGACGTCGCCCCTAATGCTGATGACCCCGTTCGGGACCGGCATTTTCATCACCAAGTAGGTGTGATTGGGGATGGCCATGAAGCGAGCCAACATGGGCCGCCCAAAAATGGTGTGGTAGGAGCTACCAAAGTCAGCGACTTCGAAGTGCAGGAACTCGGTGCGGTAGTTGGCGGGCGTACCGAAGGTGACCGGCAGGGTGACTGTTCCTACTGGGTAGGCCGCCTTGCCCGGGACGACGCTGTAGAACGGGTGATGAGAGTCTCGGAGCCTGCTGTAGTCGAACCCCATGTCGTTCAGGGTTTTGGTGAAGATGATGTTGAGCGCGCTGCCTCCGTCGATTAGTACTTTAGTGAGGAGAGCTTTGTCAACAACTGGGCTGACGATCAGCGGGTACGAGCCTGGTTCGGGCAGGTGGACCCAATGGTCATTCCTGCTGAAGGTACTCGACCACCTGAGGTACTCGACACCCTGGTACCTACGAGATTTATCTCGCGGCTGTGAAGCTTCGTCTTCCTTTTGTCGCGAAACGCATCGGGGCCTCCCACGATTACGTTGACTTGGCGATCGGCGCGCTGAAAGTTACCGTGCTGGTCAGCAGCGGCGGCATCTGGTACTGGGCGGCGCACGCCACCACCCGGCGCTCTGTTGTCGTGGCGACGATCATTGCGACGGTCGGGGCGACGCTCGTTGCGGCGTTCGCCGTCCCTTCTGTCGCCATGGTTGTTGGTGTTGTAGCGCGGCTTCTTTAGTGGCGGTGGGACGCCCAGTTCTTTCTTTAGGGTCCAGCATTCTCTGAACGAGTGCTTTGCGTCCTTGTGGAGGGGACACGGCTCGTCTAAGCGAGCGAGCTACTCCGGTTGGAGTCGTGACTCCACGCGGCCCTCGCCTTCTGCAATAGTTGCGACGTCAGGCCTGCCACGTCTGCCGCGCGTTGGTTCTATCTTCTTTTTCTCTGCTGGTGGGCGGTCGTGGTCTTTGTCTCTCCGATCTCTAGTCCTGAACTGAGCTAGCTCGGTGGCATCAGCTTTAGCCTCCTCTTCGACCACCTTCATCATCTCCCCAACTGTCTTGGGGTCCTTCTTGAACAGGTTGCGAAAAACGTCTTTGTCATACAGACCGCGTCAGACAGCGTCAATGACGTCGCTCTCTTCGACGTCTGTAAGCTTGTTACGGTTGTCGAAGAAGCGGTTGGTGTAGTCTCGGACACTTTCACCCCTGCTTTGGCGTACTAGATCCAGATCGAACCTAGTGCTCGGCCGAGTGTAGGTGGCCTGGTAGTTCTCGGTGAATACCTTGCAGAGCTGTGCCCAGCTGTCGATGGATTGGGATGGCAGTCCTGAGAGCCATAGGAGCGCCGCCTTGCCCAGCATGACCGGGAAATAAGCCGCCGCCTGGTCGGTACTGCCGCGTGCGGCCTTGACCGCCATGATGTAAGTCTGGACCCACAGTTTGGGGTCGGAACGACCGTCGAACTTCTCGACCATGGCTGGTTTGAAGGTATCCGGCCATGGAACCTGGCGTAGTCATTTGGTGAAAGCCTGGAAGCCTTCAATTTCGAAGTCGTTGTCGCCGAAGTCGTCGTCGCCATTGTCCTGACGGCGGGCCTGCGCTCTTGGCGAGCCGTAACGACGATCGTATCGGTCGCGCTCGCTGAGTTCGCGGCATGCGCGGTGGTCGTCAGCTTCAGAGTACTGGGAATAGTTGGCTCGGCGTTCGGGTTGGCCGTAGTCCCGGTCGTACCGCTCTCGGCGTTCCATCTCAGCAGCGTCACGTTCGCGATGCCGCCTGTCGAGCTCTTTTCTGACATCGCGGTCCCTCCCGCGAAGCCTGTCGCGGAGGTCACCGTCGAAGCGGCGATGGTGTCGGCGTATGTTGCCATCGTCACGGTGATTTCGGGGGTGCCTGCCCTCGGATTCGCCCCGCTGGTGGTCGGCCGTTCGTTCCTGATCGACCTTCTCCGGGATGTCGTGCAGAGTTGGGGATCTATAGCGGCGCCGTCCTCGTTCAGATCTGCTATGTCCGGTCCTGCGGGAACTTGATCTGCTCGAGCGTGATCGGCTAGATCGTGACCTAGCCTCTCTGTCCTTCTGATGTAGGTTCTGCGCGACGGCCAGCCGGGCTCGGAGCCAGGCCGCCTCTGGGGTGGCTTCCATGTGATCCAGCTCGGCGATGCATGCCGCCATGGCCGTTGATGGTGTTTGGAAGTTGGCTTGGGCCCGTTCGAACTCGCGTGCCAGATTGCGCGGGTCCAGCGGGTCTAGTTCCTCGTGGCGCGAACCTCCATCTGCTTGCCGGTCCGCGTCTTCAGCTTGTCGGCGTTGGGCTCGGAGGGTGTTCGCGTCGATGCGACGTTGTCGCGCGGACGCGGTCTCATTGTCTTGGGTCGGTTGGTCTTCAGAAACGAGTACCTCGCGGTCTGGCCGCGAGGCGCAGTCCTTGGATGCGTCCTCCGAGTTCTCGGGGGTCCCTAGTGCGGTTCTGGCGATCTGGAACTCACCGCAATCTGGAAGCTGGGCGGGTTCGGGCGGGTTTCCAGATTGGATCTGGGCCTCGCGCTGCGGGAGCCGGTCGGAGTAGTCGGCGGCCGCGTTCTTCAGTCCGTGGGGGAACATGTTCCCCGAGCGGTCCAGGACTCGCTCGGACATGGCAATGCATTCAGCGAGTGTGTCGTTGATGCGATTCAGCCCGTCGATGATCTCGTCGGGGTAAGGTACTCGGCGCCGTGGAAGTAGATCTGGAATCCGTTCATGGACGCTAAGCCGCTCGATCTGCTGTGTAAGCTGATCAGGCACATTAGGAGGAGTCCCAGGAGTTGTCGAGGTTGAGTCCACCGGCGTCAAGTCGACGTTGGTGGAGCTAGAGTCGCCGGAGTCGACGAAGAAGCTGCATCCCGCAAGGTGCTTGGGGCTGTCGCTCATGCTCGCCGGGAAAATGACGTCGGATCGATTTGCCATCAAGCCAACGGTGTTTTCGGATCGAAAAAGCTCACCAATCTACCCCTACCTGGCGCGCCAACTGTCGGACCTTAGGACCGGCAATCCACATGGGGGTACCCGAGTGGTTGATTTGTAGGCGGGGCGATTGATGAACTAGTGACTTGATGGTACACAGGAGGCACTGATTTAGATAGGTTCGGGCTACCCGGAGGTATAATACCCTACGTCCTGTGTCGGTGGCGTCGTTTGTATTGCTGGGTACTCGACCGAGCTTCAGAGCTTGGGCGAGCGTATGGTTTACAAGATGAGATGCGTTGTTCTTATGAGGGTACCCTAGACCGCTTTATATAGGGTAGCGGGCTAGGGTTTACAAGTCGGTTTCCATCTAAACCTACTTAACTCCGACCAGGACTCTAGTCTGGGTCGGTTACAACTGGAATATCCCTGGATATCCGGATGAGCCGCCCGCCGGGTCTTTGTTAACTTGTCCATCAAGTCAGGGAGCCCATATGGGCCGCATAGGGGTCGGCTCATGGGTCTGTCATAGGTGGACCTTGGCCGCCGTGGTCTGGTCTGACAGTGGGCCCAAGGGTACCCATATCCCACAGGGAACCTCTTGGTACCTCTCTTTTGGGTACCTCTTGGTACCTCCTCTACTTACAGCCGTCCGATCGAGCGACGTGAGCCATCCAATTTACCTTCAACCACCGTAAAATGGTTCTTAATTTTTAAGCCATTCTTAACTTGATGAGCTGAAAAATTAACCGAAACTTTTAGGAAATATTCATTAAATTTTGGTCATTTGGGTAGCGATTGAAATCATCTTTATCTAAAATTTCGGTTTGTTTATCATAAGATACATTTTTAGTCAATTTTTGGCCAAAAACTCAGTGAAATTTGGCATTGTTGTTGGGTTCGAAAATTCAAAAAACAAAAACAAAATCCCAATCCCTGTACGGTTGTACCTTGCAGAATCCAATGGGACCTTGCTGGAAGCATTGGACGCCGTGCCACGAACACCTTGGTCAGCACGAAGTGTTTGGGAGCACAGATTGGAAAAACCATTACATTGGGATGAAGCAATATTGCCAACTAAACGAAGACCCCCTTCCATTTAGCGTTAGCGCGACCCCTTTCCATTTAATATCCTATGGGTCGTTATACCATACCTTATCTTATACCTCACCCCGCGCCCGATTCAGATCGATGCCCCTAGTTCACCGCACCCCTGCCTCCCGGCCGGCTCTGGCGGCGCCAGCGCTGCCGCCACCTACGCCCATGGGTGGAGCTAGAGCCCCCGCCAACCCCTGCCTCCCGGCTTTGGCGGCGACCGCACTGCCGCCCCACGCCCGCGGTCCACGATAACCAATTGGACCGGCATCGACGTGGTTGCCTTCCATAACCATGTCGGGCGGTGGCCGTACCGACGAACACCCCCACCGGTTGTCTTCCACAACCACGGCGGGTGACGCTGCCGCCTCGCCGTTCCGTCCATAACCCGCCTCCACCGCCAGGCCAGCAACCACACCCCCGAGCTCCCTCTAACCACAACACCAAAAGTAACCCGAACCCCAAACCCTAAGTTCGCAGGACTGCTGCCTATAGGTGAAAATAAGTTGTTACTTCCATCACCCATTTGCTACTTTCTTGTGCTTGAACTTTAATCCTTCCTATTTTGGCAAAAGTTCCGCCAGACGGTTTTGTCGTAAACGCCTTGTTTCCAAAACAAGGGGGCTCTCGTGTTGTGCTTAAAAAGAGAGGGCTCTCGTTCTAGATTTTGGGTTAGAAGATACGGGAGTCGAGAGAGGCAGCACGATGGAGAATAAGAAATGTTTCTGTGTTCTTAATGGCCAGCTTTATTCATGTTAGGGCCTGTTTAATTCCAAAAAGCAACTCTCAAATTCACTATAAAAAAAAGATTCCCCGTCACATTAAAATGTCATAACATGCATGGAGTACTAAATGTAGATGAAATCAAAAACTAATTGCACAGTTTTGTTGTACTCTACGAGACGAATATTTTGAGCCTAATTAATCAATTTTTGGATAATTTTTCGCACATACAAACGAAATGCTACAGTGGCGTAATGATTAAGAAGAGACCTCCAAACTCCCAAATTCTCCACCCCTATTTGGGAACTAAACACGGCCTAGGCTACTACCGGTCGGCATGAAAGTCAGCATAGGGTGGCAGTTTTCTCTGGGGGGATAGATCCCTCCCATTCCAATGGCGGCGGGGAACGTGGATGATGTACACCGCCGTGAATGCATCAGTTCGGGGCCCTAAATTCTTCGGGGTGGGGGGCCGGGCCTGAATTTCTCCATGCTAAGGCCTTGTTTAGATGTTAGAATTGGGAGGGTGAATTTAGGAGTATGATGTCACTTCGTAATCATTGCATCACTGTAGCATTTCGTTTGTATTTGTGAAAAATTGTCCAAAAATTGATTAATTAGGCTCAAAATGTTCGTCTCGCAGAGCACAACAAAACTGTGTAATTAGTTTTTGATTTCATCTATATTTAGCACTTCATGCATGTTATGACATTTTGATGTGACGGAGAATCTTCTTTTTGCATAGTAAATTTGGGAGTGGAATTTGGGATCTAAACAAGGCCTAAACGATAGGTGAATGATTTTTGGAATACAAATGTATTAAATAGTAAGTGCTTTTCCCAATTGATGTTCTTAAAATGAAAGATGTCGATCATGAGTATATAGATTATTATTACGAGTACCAAGTAGAATTAGATCGAAGCCACCGGAAAACAGGCCGGCAACCACACACCGTCAATCACAAGTAATAATCTACAATCGGCACGCGAGTCCCCGAGAAATTTCTTCTTCCTTCCTTTCGGATCGATCTAACTGTAGCTAACTGTAGTAGTCCTTCCTTTCTACAGTAGCTTGTTGCTAGCTAACTGTAGTAGTCCTGTCTGCATCTGCAGCCAACGTGCCACACGACGCCACCTTTTCTCAACGTGCCACACGCCACCTTTTGTCCGCTTCTCCATCCGTGGACGATGACACTGATGACCTGTGCATGAGCCTGTGATGATCGGCCATTCGGATCGGACCCTGCGGGTATGTATTTAAGCAGGGCCACGGATGCCAACAACAACCGTGCTTCGTCTTCGAGTTGAAGTCTAACATAGTAGCTAGTCTTGATATCCACGCATCCTCCGGCCAGAGACGAAGAAGCTCAGCTCACCGCCGGCAGTGAGGATGGCAGGCCGAGGACGGTGGCCGGCGGCGGCGGTGTCGATATCTTCTGTGCTACTTACTTGGATCGTCTGTTGTAACTGTGTGCATGGCTTCATGCATTTCGGTAAGGTTTTTCGTGTGTTTTTTTTGTTTTACATTTACGGAGTACTCGTAGGTTCTTTAAAGTTGGTCGTAGAGTTTTTTTTTTTTTTGAGAGAGAGAGCTATACTAGTTGTTGGTCGATCGTAGAGCTGCTCTCTGACAGATTTCTGCGTGCTTTTGTGTTTCTACATCCTCAAGGGCGGAAACTGAGTGCGGATAACATGACCGATCTACAGCATCACGTCGAGTTCTTCGACATGAACAAAGACGGGATTATTACTGTCACGGAGAGTATTCAGTGTGAGTGATATACAATATAACTTTATTTATTTGTTATCGTTGTGGTTGGTGCCATGGATATATGTAGGTTTTTTTTAGAAAGGCAATAATGTCACTGGCCAAAACCCTTATAATTTCCAACCTGTTTTATTTACCAGCATTTATCGCAATCGGATGTGAACCCGTCTTTGCAACTACGGCCGCCACAGCAACTCATTCTACTTTCGGTCCTCTAACGACCCCGGTACTTATATATATATATATATATATATATAAGTACCGGGGTCGTTAGAGGACCGAAAGTAGAATGAGTTGCTGTGGCGGCCGTAGTTGCAAAGACGGGTTCACATCCGATTGCGATAAATGCTGGTAAATAAAACAAGTTGACTTTCCAAAAAAAACCTACATCCATGGCACCAACCACAACGATAACAAATAAATAAAATTATATTGTATATCACTCACACTGAATACTCTCCGTGAGAGTAATAATCCCGTCTTTGTTCTTGTCGAAGAATTCGACGTGATGCTGTAGATCGGTCATGTTATCCGCACTCAGTTTCCGCCCTTGAGGATGTAGAAACACAAAAGCACGCAGAATCTATCAAAGCAGCTCTACGACCAACTAGCTCTCTCTCGAAAAAAAAAACCAAAAAAACTCTTCGTTCGACTTTTAAAGAACCTACCTCTCTCTCTCTCTCTCTCTCTCTCTCTCTCTCTCTCTCTCTCTCTCTCTCTCTCTCTCTCTCTCTCTCTCTCTCTCTCTCTCTCTCTCTCTCTCTCTCTCTCTCTCTCTCTCTCTCTCTCTCTCTCTCTCTCTCTCTCTCTCTCTCTCTCTCTCTCTCTCTCTCTCTCTCTCTCTCTCTCTCTCTCTCTCTCTCTCTCTCTCTCTCTCTCTCTCTCTCTCTCTCTCTCTCTCTCTCTCTCTCTCTCTCTCTCTCTCTCTCTCTCTCTCTCTCTCTCTCTCTCTCTCTCTCTCTCTCTCTCTCTCTCTCTCTCTCTCTCTCTCTCTCTCTCTCTCTCTCTCTCTCTCTCTCTCTCTCTCTCTCTCTCTCTCTCTCTCTCTCTCTCTCTCTCTCTCTCTCTCTCTCTCTCTCTCTCTCTCTCTCTCTCTCTCTCTCTCTCTCTCTCTCTCTCTCTCTCTCTCTCTCTCTCTCTCTCTCTCTCTCTCTCTCTCTCTCTCTCTCTCTCTCTCTCTCTCTCTCTCTCTCTCTCTCTCTCTCTCTCTCTCTCTCTCTCTCTCTCTCTCTCTCTCTCTCTCTCTCTCTCTCTCTCTCTCTCTCTCTCTCTCTCTCTCTCTCTCTCTCTCTCTCTCTCTCTCTCTCTCTCTCTCTCTCTCTCTCTCTCTCTCTCTCTCTCTCTCTCTCTCTCTCTCTCTCTCGTTTTACCATACCATAAGATATTGCGCTCCATCCATTTTTACATATATGATGTTAGGGAAAGCAAATTAGTTATCAATTCGTTCAATACTAAATGTCACATATTTAAAATAAAGATAGAGTAATACTAAAAATAAGTTTATGTACATATAAAATGTGTTATAAGTACACTTTATGTTCGCATTTTATTGTTCAGTTTTTTAAACAATTTTTTATTATTCAGTTAACAAGTGCTAATACCACTCACTATCTTTTTCCCATTGTAGCCTGGTGAACTGCCAAGCACAAACATCCACTTGTCACACATCCATGGAGCAATCCATGCAAGTGACACAGGTGCCTACGACAAGACAGGAATGTACGTAAAGAACTCCTGCCTCTGGACTTTATCAGATGGAAATCTATAATTGCTTATTTAATGTTGTACAGTTATTATTTGATCTACTACGTTTCCACCGTATGTAGAAAAATAAATTAACATCTACGCTTGTGCATGTTCCAACAACCTTTTTATTAGGTTCGTCCCTGAGAATTTCGACAAGATATTCAAAAAGCACTCGCACATCAAGCCGAATGCCTTGAAGTGGTGGGAGGTAGAAGAGATGCTCACCTCAAACAGGGACCTTCTTCAACCTTGGACATGGTACTTAGAATATTTTTACTGTGTATATATGTGCGTGTTTAAATCTGTATGATGATTTTTTTTTCAATCATATCAATTACATCCAAGGGGAATAAAGGCACCTTTAAATCTTTAACCTGAACTCATGCAAAAACGCATAAAAACGCATAGAATTCTCTAATTAACAAAGAGAAAGGAGAAAGATCCACACTACATAATTATTTCTATAAGCCTTAATTATCAAATTAAAACATCTTGGTTTTATTTACTTATAAATTCACAATTTATATCTGGAAGACAATCACCAGTGGAAAAACTCATGTTAGTGCTTGGTCCAAACCCCCTTTAATACCGGTTTTGGAACTGGTACTAAAGGAGTTGAGCATTACTACCGGATGAAATAACTGGTACAGATAGACCTTTTGCCTCATGCATAGATTTCTTACCATCTCTCATCTACACAACAAATCTGACTTAGCTCACAGATAATTTTCTTTTGAGTACACCCCTGAATGTCCCTTTAGGACAGGGTGGTAACAAAAACTGATACTAAGAGTGACCTTAGTATCAGGTGATGTTACCACCTAATATTGATACCAAAATGTGACTTTAGTACCATTTTTTTGTTTCCATCCGACACTAAAGGCTCTCCGACTGGGTGCTAATACTAGCATTAGTACAGGATCTAATTCTATCCGATATATATGAAGAGGACAGATGTAGACTTCTTCAATAGTAAATTTGACATATTTGTATAAATATGGTTTTCCTAATGCATCAGAGAGTTTGTTACTTATATACTATACGTATATTTTGTTTCATGGACATGTGCATTGGGGTAGTTAATTTAAACTAACGTTGGCTTGAACGAAGGCCTGCCGCTGAATTGGAGTGGCAACTGATCTACACGCTCGGCAAGGACAGCCGCGGTTACCTTCACAGGAATACCGTGCGGGGCATCTACGATGGGTCAGTGTTCCCGAAGCTAGCGGCACGCACGGTCACTCTTCACAGCGAAACTTGAGAAGCTTAGCTGTAACGTGGCAGCCACTGCATGATATTGTGACATATGCGTTGTAGTGGGCAAATAAAACTTGGAATATTGTCGTTGGTGCAGAACCAGTTTACTGGTCTTTTCTATACCGATGCAACCAGTTCTCGCTATTCTCTTGTACCGTGCAGTTTGTAATTTCCATTTTCTCTAGTTGGAATAAGAGGTTAAGATGTTTCAAAGTCAATGTGGTGTACTTATAACTCTTACACTGAGGGTGAATTAGATGTATTCAATTGATTAGGTCCCTTATATATCTGGGTAGGGAGACATGACATCTATAAACATAATATGCATATATGTAAAGATGAATTATGCCATATGCATGCATGTATATGAATGTCTATGTTTGTTTTTTATGAAACTATTATGTTTGCATTGTGTTTCGAATAAAAGAAAAATCTCTTGTATTCAGAGGCAGCTAGGATTGCTCGACCGAAAATGTTTTATGCCTGGGAGAGTGTCTTGCTCATAGTCACAGAATTTGGGGCCGATGCCTCGTCCCCCGACCCGGGAACGCCGTCCCAATTCGAGGGTCGGGGTCGAACGGGATAACCGTCCCATTTTAGGCTGGGTCACGTCCCAGTTCCGATCCTGTAGGGTCAGCCTTAAACGGGATCATTTAAGCATCAATCCAGCGACTCGAGGGTGATAGGAGAGGGTCATTTAAACTACCTCAGCAATAACTTTAAACTAGCTCAACAACTAAATATAATTTAACATAGGCTATCACACAACACTTCTCCTTTCTAACCAAATCAAGATCTAGCATTTCCTTGCCTGATTGACTTAAAGTTTAAACACATTTTTTTCTCTCAAAACCAAATTCATTTTAAATTTGGTTCAAGCCTTAGTTTATATATTTTAATCAGCAATTTAAATATATCATTTAAATAGTTTGAATATTCTGTAATAAATTTATGCACATGCTATTTGACGCTTTAGGTGTACCTACACCTAATCGATTTTATAAACAAATTAAGTTCTCTGTCCAATTTGATCATTATTGACTCTTGGGTGTATGATAAGCTGTTGCACCTAAGGAGTAGAACAATGCTGCCCCACAAATTTTTATTTTGTGATGTATTATCTCAAAATCCATATGAATATTTAATTAGTATTCAAAAATTTTATCTTTATTTATGTTTATAAAAATATTCGAAGAAGTTTGGTGGCAAATGGAGGCTATTTTGAAAAATTATATTTAACTTGTTTGTTTCATATTAATTTTTTATTTAAATTCAAATAATTGGTGAATAGAATATTGTAATTCTTGAATTCTAATAGATGCACGAAATCATATAGAGGATGTTGTCTTCTATGAATTTAACAAAAACCTAGCTCAAAACTTGAAAAAAAAACCCGTCAAGCCACGTTGATCTTCCCTGGTGCACTGGCACAAGGCTCAAAAACTTTTTTACGAGCTGCTAACCCATGCCCCACCATTTGTGCACTCCCCTACAACAAGTGTGTGCACGAGGCACATGTCTTGGTCTCCCCGCAAGTATCCGGCAAGTTAAACTATATATGCATTGGCATATTATTGATTAAATCAGCAGAGCCCTTGATCAGGGGTATACCAGCTATTCCTTGTAGTCATCACTATTTGGGCTCATGGTGACTCAGCGAGGCAGGCGACAGGCAAGGCCGCCCGCGTGTTTGACCAACTCTCCGCTAGGTCCGCTCGATGTTGACACTTCTTACGGGCCATTATTAGGATTGCCAATTCCGGTAATGGTACAAGGAGTGTTTATTAGTATTCTTACGACAAAGATATAAATCCACAAGTGCATGGATAATGATGTAGCTTTTCACCCGTAAGTATTCCAAAGTATCGTATTTGTTTCCTCAAGGAAGCAATGTATAATTAAAGAGTATTGACTATTAACAAGCATATAACTATTAAGTAAAGTACCGGCTAACAAGACGGGGTAAACGATAAATAACTTAGAGTCATCTCCAGCAAAGGTCACGACTAGCATGAAGAATGACGTCTATGGTTCTCCTCCTATTCCTATTATCTTAACGGCTACCACCTCCATAGACTCGGATGCAAACTAAGGTTACTGTCTAGTCTAGGTACCACACCTACACTAGACAATAACTACTTACTCTTCTAGAAAGTGCAAGCAACCCAGCAGAGCAACAAGTATACAATTATACTCATCCACTCCACGAAGGACGAGGAACCAACTAAGATAAAGAACTAGGGGGAACTTCTAGAGCCATACTACAACAGCTATAACTAAGGTTAGACATTCTACACTTACTCGCGAAATAAATGTAGAACTCATAACTCAAGTAAATGCGGAAGATAATATATTGAATACTTAGAGTCTTACGTAAAGAAAAGGAAAAGATACAAGAGCTTTAACAGAACTCCAGAAGACGACTCCGGAACCCCGAGCGAAGCTCGATCCTGACTCTAACTCCCACTCCAGAAGACGACTCCGGAACCCCGAGCGAAGCTTGATCCTAACTCTAACTCCCAACTAAACTAGCCTAACTCTACATCTTGAAAGAGGGGAATAGAGACTTGCTCCCAAGTGGTGTGTTGATCCAGGAGGTGAAGTCCAGCATTTATAGGGACTTGGAGGCGGTGGAGGAAGAGCAGGGCCAAGGCATCGCAAGGCGGTGAACCACTAATCTTCCACCGACTTTGCTCCCACGGCTCTGATTTGCTCCAAAAGGCGGATGTGGGTAGATTTGTTCAGTGGGGGCGATTCGGCCGAACTGGGTAGTTCGGCCGAACTGGGCCTACAGCCCATTGGCGCCTCCCTGCACCGCCTTTGGTCCTGGGTGTCGTGGGTTTCTCCATTTAGTGGACTTCAAATGTATGTGGCCTAAAGTTGAGGTGTCATTGATCCGCATGTCTTTCACCATCATCACTTGTTCACCGTCGACGTGGATCTCGTCCATGCGACCTTCCGGCTGTACTTGTTATCATGATTACTAAGTATTTATCATGATAACAAAATATCCCGGTTCTGGCATGTTGCAAGGGCAATCACAGGGTGTAAACTGCCCGAATTACATACACCCGGGAACATGGACGCGAGACCTGCTCTCAGGTGACAGGTGTTCGGAAAGGGATGCCGCGCTAATCATCTGCGGCGCCTGGTCTTTGTGGTCAGGTTTAAATACATGAAGACATGGGAAGAAGCAGTGGAGTCTTGTGGCAGGGGTAAAGCACGTGGCGGCAATGGTTGAAGAGCCGATGCGGGCCTGAGCACGACGAGTAAGCCAGAGCGGCTCAAAGACAGTTGGAAGAAACCGGCCCAGGGCTGGTGGAAGGTGAACACTGATGCTGCCTTCACGGAAGGATCTTCTTTAGGAGCTGGTGGCGCACAGGCGCAGTGATCAGAGACAGTGATGGAATAAACAGGCAATACGTGCATGTGCCTGATGTGCTGGCTGCTGAAGCAATGGCTGCGAGAGATGGACTAACCTTTGCAGCAAAACTTGGATTTGAGGAAGTCATCCTTGAGCTAGATAACCTCACCCTCTCCAAGATGCTGCAGTCCAATGAAGGTGAAAGAAGCAGTGTTGCTGGCCTTTGGCATGAAATCCGAGAGCTTGGCAGGAGTTTTAGTGGGTTTGAAATTTCATTTGTAAAGCGTGAAGGTAACGAGGCGGCTCATATATGTGCTAGTTTGATACCTAAGTCGTATTCGGTGGTGTCTTGGGTTGCTGATTCCCCGGATCGGCTACTCCGTGCATCCAAATCAGATTGTAATCCTGCTAGAATTTGATTATAGCTCTTGTGATTTTTTTTTTTGAGAAATGGTACAAGTATTGGTATCCATCCAGTCTCTTCTGTCAAATATCAGAAAATTAGGAAAAAGAAAAGAATTGTGGATCTTACACAAACTCGCATGACACATGTATGCTAACATGTTTGATGATTGTATATAAAGCTTCAAATTAAAGGTCCATTCCCACAAAAAAAACACTAGGTTGGGTTGGGTCGTCACCCTTTTCTTTTTCTGCTATCTAGTCAATAATCAATGGTGTCACAGATCGAGCTGCTCGCTCCTTCGAGCTGCGAACGAGCTATCCATCGTTGTTGGGCAGCAGCGTGTTGTTGACGAGGCTGGCGATGGTGACCCTTGGCGTGGAGTATTCGCCGGTGAGCACCTTGGCGGCGACGATGGCGTTGGCGGCCTCGGTGAAGTGCACGCCGTCCCAGCTGACGAACCGCGCGCCGACGTCGCAGAGCTCCATCTCCGCCGACATGCACGCCTTGAAGTGGTTGTAGTTGTAGGGCGGGCCGCCGTGGCCGCAGCACGCCATGAGCGGCCTGGCGATGCCGTGCGCCGTGTGGTTCGCCACCAGGTCGTACTTGACGGCGTACATGTCCACGAAGACGAGCGCCGCGTCCGCCATCCGCCGCCGGAGCTGCCCGCACGCCGCCGCGAGCTGCGCGTTGAAGCGCCGGGCGGCGGTGTTGTAGGTCTCGAGGCAGCCGTGGGCGTCGAGGCCGGCGTCGCCG
>OAMR01000175.1:1088111-1100929 GCA_900205405.1 Echinochloa crus-galli | reverse complement strand
TGAAGCAACGGACATATATACATCCCATCCTCCCTCCTCCTCCGCCTCGGCCATTTTTGGACCCGGTGCTGATGGGGCTTCAGCACCGGGTCCAACGGCTAGGAGCGGGGGCGGCGCGGAGGTGTGTCCGGGCGGACACATTAGCACCGGGTCGTGACAAGACCCAGTGCTAATGCGCCCCCTTTAGGACCGGGTGCAGCCACGGCCCGGTGCTAAAGGCCTCGGGCACATTAGCACCGTGTCGTGGCTGCACCCGGTGCTAAAGGGTGCGCATTAGCACCGGGTCTTGCCACGACCCGGTGCTAATGTCTTCGCCCTGGCACCCCGCAGCGCCGCCCCGCTCCTAGCCGTTGGACCCGGTGCTGAAGCCCCATCAGCACCGGGTCCAAAAATGACCGAGGCGGAGGAGGCGGGCGGATGTGAATGATTCTGGTAGTGGAGGCGGCTCATATATGTGCTAGTTTGATACCTGAGTCGTACTCGGGGGTGTCTTGGGTTGGTGATTTTCCGGATGGGCTGCTCCGTGCATCCAAATCGGATTGTAATCCTGCTATAATTTGAATAAAGCTCTTGTGATGATCGCAAAAAAATAATATCTGGCCAACCAATCGAACAGAGCCATCTATTGGATCAAACTGAACTATCTAATAAAATTTAGCAAAAAATGATCAAGATTTGGTAAAATGTCCAAAATGGGCAGAAATTTGAAAAAAACAATTTTATGTCTAACCATACACATATAAGAGACATGAATATTGAAATGTTGCACCAGGTTAGCTGAAAAAAGAATTAAAAAGTACCAGAAAGATCCATCTGGCGTCGAATTATGGGCTCTAACTTGGTGGACCGTGCTGCCCTAAAAAAAACACTTGGTGGACTGGCTTTGGGCTGGGCTAGCATACGCGGAAGCTTCGTTAAGACGACTTTTTGGCCCAGAGTACGCTGTAAGAATTAAGACGATTAACCAACAAAAATAAAAGGCCTGGCAACCACTCTTTTCGCAGTGGATGTAGAAAAAAAACACTATTGGCACTGAGCTAGGTAATTACCCATTTATAAACCCTTAAGCCCATCCCTCCTCACGCTCACGAGTCACGAGTCACAACCACACTCCACTCCCTGCTACTCGTTGCTCTCCTCTCTCTCAGCCTCGATCGCCTTCCAAATCATCTTCACAAGGTTATCAATAAGCACAAAGCCAATTAAGAACAAGCAAGCAAGCAAGCATGTCGAAGCTTCTTGCACCAGCAGCGCTCCTCCCCGCGCTCTTGCTGCTGATCGTGTTGTCCGCGTGCACGGCGCCGGCGCGCGGCGGCGACGACTACACGGCGTTCGTGTACGCCGGGTGCTCGCAGGCGCGCTACGACCCCGGGTCGCAGTACGCGGCCGACGTGGACTCGGCGCTCTCGTCCCTCATCAACAGCGCCGGCTACACGCCCTACGCCAACTACACCTCGCCGTCGGGCGCCACGCCGGGCCTCGCCGGCGTGTACCAGTGCCGCTCCGACCTCCCCGCCGCCGTCTGCGGCGCCTGCGTCAAGTCCGCCGCCTCCAAGCTCTCCTCGCTCTGCAACGCGGCGGCGGGCGCCGCCGTGCAGCTGCGCGCCTGCTTCGTGCGCTACGGGAACGACTCGTTCCTGGGGAAGCAGGACACGACTACATTAGTACCTGTCTCTTATACACATCTAGATGTGTATAAGAGACAGCGCCGGCGACGGCTCCTACCGCGCCGGCGCGGCGGGGTACGTGCAGGCCATGTCGCAGTGCGTCGGGGACCTCGGCGCCAAGGCGTGCTCCGACTGCGTCTCCGCCGCGGCGTCGCAGCTCAAGGCCGGCTGCGGCTACGCGTCCGCCGGGGAGGTCTACCTCGGCAAGTGCTACGCGCGCTTCTGGTCCAATGCCGCCGGCGGCAGCGGCGGCGGCGTGCCGGTCGGAGGTGGCGGCGCCGGGAATGGCGCTAGCAATGGCGTCGGTGGCGGCGGCGGTGTCGCCGGTGCCGGAGGAGCAGGCAATGGATACGCATACGGCGGATTCGTGCCAAATAACAACTACGGCCAGCACGGTAAGCAGCATCTTGTTTATACCATCAAAAATTACTCTTTTCCTTCTTGGCACATATCATGCACCGTTTAAACTGGATCATCGTTTTCTATTTGGTACGTGAGAATTGAACTGTGTTCTCTTCTCTATGAGGTTCATGGCAAATTATGTCGGTTCATATAGTAAGCGTAAACTTGTTGATACAGAATATAGCCAGTATATTCTGCTCCCATATGACACCATTACCTCGCTTAGTGACCTGAGAATAATATTTGAGGCACTCGCAAGTTGCAACATGATCTGCAACAGAGAATATGCAGCTTCATTCGGTTCATCAGCCCTGAACGAACTCTGAACTCTGAACCCATCATGTTCATAACCTGATCGTGATCAGTGCCTGGCAAGGTTGCTTCATTGGCCAGTCAGCAGATCCAGTCTTTCCTGGCCTTCGATGATTGAACATCGTGGATCCGATCCTTCCGGTTTCACCGTTATCTCGATCCCACGCACCATCACATCGATCTGCACGTAAAATTTTCTGAAGATGAAGAAATAAACCGCGTTGGCCCGTGCGCCGCGGCTGGTCCTGAATATTTGTTGGATCTTGCACACCACAACTGGACCATCAAGTGCTACCCACTAGTTCGCACCGCAATACGCGCGCCAATTCACTTTGTTTACACTAGGCATTTACTGGAAATAGTACGTCGTCCTTCTACGTCATGTCATGATGGGTGCACGAGTCTCATGGCTCATATTATCTACTACTATATTTTCTTTTAGGCGTTCTAGACTTGTAGTTTCTTTTTTTTTAAGAAATTCTATACTTGTGGTTGTGGTTGGAGTATTGTTTAGTACACTGCCACAGTCTGGTACTAGTCTTCAGGTTTACTTCATGGCATCTTAGATTTCTCGAGAATGGAGAATGCTATTTATTATAGTACTACATAGCACAACGCAAATACTTTTCAAAAAAAAAAGCACAACGCAAACCATGTTCAGGTTTTACATGACAGGCAAGGCATAGAAACAGGGAGTATATATCTAGAGCACGGAGCAAGATTGTTCACAGGCAACTGAAATCAATTATCGATATAGATTGCTTTATTGTTAACTAGAGGAACAAAGTGAAGCAGTAGGCTACATGGTTAGGAAGTGACGATACCGCTGAATGCCTGAATGGTCCGAATGAAAGCTTGACTAATATTGGCTTACTGCCGCCCTCTCTGCCAGCAAATTTTGCTGAGATTAGGGGTTTCAATGTAGCATGTGCAGTAGACATTTGGCATGCCTGGCTGCAGCAGTGTAGCCTAGCCCCCACATTTCTCTTTACTACTAAGGTGTCAATTATTAGGGCACCAGTACCACCCGATAGAACGTTCTGATCTACTTGTCCTTCCACAATTTTATATTACTTAACAGTTAACATTCATATATGTAGACTAGCACTTGAGCATTTTGGTTTCACAGAGAATATGATGTTCTTTAGCTACGTTACTGCATTATACATTGCATATAGAAGTGGTCATTAGCACAGAAAAGGTTCAACACTAACTTGTGTGGTCCGCATGTTCTGTCGTGTCACTATAGTATATGCCACATGGTAGATGCATCCAGTTACAATCACAATGTCCAAACCGTGCAAAGGTATCTAACAACCAAAGCTCAAAAGGACTTTATTTTTTTGCCTTTCACTTTCCTCTGCACTTTTAGCTAGGCTCTGAAGTGGATTCGCTTTCCTTGTGTTCTTAACCTTGCTCTGAGGCCGGCAGTGCATCACAAAGTGCACTCAAAATGATCCAGCTTTGCATCATTGGAATCTGAAGCGCAGAGGATATCTCCGGTATCCCCACTGTTTCCCAGACTCCCAGTAGTAGTGTACTGCAGGTCAGCCTTTGCTGCCTTTGGGTGTAGCTTTAACCCCCTTTCTACCCTACTTTGCATAAAGCTACAGCTAGATATATAGGAGTACAATCAACAATACCACGGTACCACACATATATTTCTAGTACATTATCACTTTTGAGTTTTACTAAAAGTTTGCTACTCTTATATCTGTGCTAATAATAATGTTCATCAATCAGATGAATCTGGGAAGACCCTTGCCATCATCATCGGCCTGGTGGCGGCGGTCGCCATTATCATCATCTTCCTCTCCTTCGTCCGTAGGGCCGGCGGTGCCGGTGGTAAGATTCACACAAGCTCCAAACTGTCTGCTCTTGATTTACAGATGTAGTAGCTATTTTGCTCTTGTCCATGGCATTCATTGATCATGGGTTGCCTCTTTTATCTGAACCATATATGCAGGTAAAAGCTAAGAGCATGCAGCAAGATGGTCGGTCACCACTCGGCCCAGATTGGATCCGTCGATCGGTGGCTTTTTCTTGAAAATCGCTTTAGTCCATCTGCCTCTTTATATCTTTTAGGGTCTCTTTTGTCCTGTCGTCATTATCGGCCAAGAAACAAAGGGAAGCCATGCTGAAACGACGCAAGCTGAAAGGTGTTCGCTGTGCAGAAATGTGAAGGGAAGATTCCAGCCGCTACCGAAACTAGTAGTACTAGCTAGCCACTAAGAACAAGATATATTCACCATAAGAACAACAAGCTATGCGGCGGCCTCTGCTCGTTATATATATACTTATATATACATCGTATTTATTTGTGGAACCCAGCATGATTCATGTGAGGTGATGGTGTTGCGTTATTGGTGTCATACTGTCATCGATCTCTTGTGGGTGGTGATGTGGATTTGTTATGTATATTATTGTTAATCTCTTTGAAGGTAACTGGCTACTTGAACTTTGTATCATCCTTGGCAGTGGCGTATAATATATATAGTGATTGGTATGGCGGTTGAGGAGCTGAATCATTCTTCAGCTTTTGGGAGAACGACAATGGTTGCCATCATGAGTAGTTTGTATGAAAATGGAGGAACTTGTCTTAGTGCTCTGCTTAGTGCTGTTTATATCATTGCTAATGAGTGGCTGGATAGTAGAGCTATTTCTTAGATGGAATGCTTCTGAGCTGCATTGGTCGTCATTTCGTCTCATTTGTAAGCACTTTAACTTGAATAGTCAATCCAGTTAAACAAATAAACCAGAGCCGGTAATATACCAGTATATGTTTTAATTATATTTTTTGTTCAACTACTCTCTCATTCTGGATATGAATCCAGAGAGTCGTCCAGATTTATATCCGAAATTCTATCTTATTTATGAGACGGATGGTGTAACTTCTTCTTTGCCTTGTTTGATTTAACGGATTGGGAATTTTGATAGATGCCATTATTGCCCTTTTTCAAAGCCTCAAAAAGTGATTCTAATTTCTTCTGTCTACAATTTTCAAGTAGAGCAAGCATGCACGGGTCCATACTTGAGATGTTGTAACACCATCCCTTCCACATTCAAGCAGCAGCTCGCTGGCTTTGGGTGTGTGTGTTTTTCTTCTTTATAATTGCTGGATTTGTGTGTTGAAGACAGTGTGAGCTTGATACTCTTACGCTCAAAAATCAAATGGCACTGGCTTAGTTTTTTTAGAAAAGCTTAGTTCATTATTTTAGTTCGTGACGGGAGGGCCGTGGCCCAAAAAAACTGAGCACCTCCTCTTAATTTTATAGGCCGAATTCGTGTGGGCCGGCCCCTAGCCATCTGCACTGCAGACCGAAATCTTAGCAGAACATTGGCCACTTGAGCACGACGATTAGGCCACTTGAACATTTGGGTTGCTTTGAGCGGGGTTACGGGCTGTTCCTTTTGGGCTCACTGCTTGCTACGTACAGTACTTTGCTAGTAGAGCGACAAAAAATACGGCCCAGCTAGCCCATTCGCTACCCTCTCAACAGAACAACCACGGGCAGACTCGTCGCCCTGTTCGTCTTCTCCGCTGCTGCTTGCGGCGGCGCCAACCAAGCACGGCAGCCAGAGAAGATTGAACTCGGAGGAGCCCCGCCCGCCCTAGTTTTTGAATCCCTGCGTCGCCTGCAACTGCAACCACGCCGCCTCACCGAGTATGTTCTTCACTGGATTTTGATCTAGCAGTGCCTTCTTGCATCTCCACGTGACACTGTGCCTCTCTCACTCGCCCCCTCCCTCCGCAGCCAACAACGCCAAACCCTAAGTCCCTAAGGCTGCTGCCGTTGCGGCGGCTGCCAAATCGATTGACGGCCTTGGGCGGCGCGGCGCGGCTCGACCTGCGACCCCAACCCTGCAGCCCTCGAGGGACGAGGGCGCCGTGCTCGTGCGGCCGGGACGGGAGGCGGGCGTTGGGGCAGCGCCTCGCTGCTCGTGTGCGGGAGTGGCGGAGTGTGGGCCAAATCCGCACCAAAAGGCGGAGAGCAGCTGTGCAGCAGGTCAGTGTTTATGCCTCCAGTAGTCCAGTCTCCAGAATTCCCCATGGCCCATGTTCGCTCTATTTCGAATTTTCGATTGAACAGCTGTTAAACGTAGGCCTGGAATCTGATACTACATCTATATATCTACTATATGTTGTATTGTGCGAGATATTGCTGCAAGCAGTGATTTAAAGGCGGCAAGTATTAAAGAAGAAAATCCAGCAATTATAAAGTGTGGAATTGAGACATCATCTAAATTATGTGTTTTATCCGTTGCTTTTGTTAAAACCGGTATATGGCCCGGTGGAACTGTGGATAGTTTATGTGCTTAGATGTTGGCCCTTAGCGTACGGATTCACTAGCTCCGTGAGGATCCCCTTGTTCTAAACCCCCTTGGTTCCCAAACCAATCCAAACTTTTTTCTCTCTTGGCTATGTTAGTTGCAGATTTGTGTGCACCCTGCTATCCTAGCAATCCAACCCTTAGTTCTAACAGGTTCTTCTTCAGCAGGCAAAAACCAGTCTAGCCAAGGAGCTGTGCAATTTGGGTTCCAGATGCTTGCCAATGTTCTGACTTCAGTGATCTCATACGCTTCGTACTCACGGCGACCTTAGCTGATTGCCCAATAGAAGGAATGGGGCAGGAGATGGAGGTGGAGGCGGCACAGTCGGTGAGCGATCTCCCAGTGCAGAATCCCCCTGGTGAAGAGTTCTCAGCCGCTGACCTTACCTGGGTCAAGTACGCGAGCTCCGAACACCACTGCGATGATGTGGCACTCATCCCTTATGAACGGATGGAGGCTTTCATCAGCGGCGAGAGCAGCAACCCCGAGTGCCCCACCCGCTTCCACATTGAGCGCAGCCGCAAGCGTGAGAGTGGCAGCCTCAGGGAGTACCGGAGTGATGAGTACCTCCTCCACAGGCTGTATGTTAGAACCTTCCCCAGTGTCCTCTCTACATCCTTCGCCACTCCTCTGTCCCGACCCTATCTGGTTCTGGAACCATCTTCTGACGTTGACACATTCACAATTTAAGCCCTCATCCATCCCTGCTCCCAGACACATATAGAAGGGATACAACGTTACTGTAGCTCAGATGCCAAGGTCAATAGCCTTGCTTCACGGTACGTCCAGAAGATTGGGATGATCATCAAGAGGTCTACACATGAATTGGATCTAGATGATCAAGCTAGCATCAAAATGTGGGTCGACAGAAATAAGAAATCTGTATTCTTCTACCAGGACTCAACTGAGACGGATGCATTCGTTCTGGGAATTCAAACAGAATGGCAATGCCAGCAAATGACGCGTTTTGGTCATCAGAGCCTTTTGGCTTCTCATTCCTCATTTGGTGTAAGCAAGCTAAAGGTACACACCAGGCTAACTGTTATAATAGAGTAATATAACTGAGCAATACGCCATATGATGTGATGTCTTGATACGTTGGTTAGGAGTAAGATGACTCCATCAGGAATCTACCATTAGCAAGTCAGGAATCATGTGGTGCCACTGAAGGCTACCATCTAAAGCTGAAGGCTAAAGCATACGATGATGTGCAGCTGGATGCTCTCCGACGTGTAGACTGGTTAGTGCACAAGCTCACAACAGAGCTACATTCCAGCTACTGGATTAATCTATTTGCAGATGAGAGCGGTTCATTTCCTGAGGTGAAAGCAGAATACATTACATCCACTTCATGGCAAAGGGCATTGCAGATACCTGATGAAGCTGTACTCTTTGACAGCAAAGAACCTCATTCAGCTATGACCCAGCTTCAGAGCTGGACCCAATCAGGTATGATATTGATCTTGACAATGAAACCAGTTATTTCTTATTTGAGCTGTAGCCAGTTCCGGATTCTTATTTTGATGTAATCACACCTAAGCTGTACTCTTTGACAGCAAAGAACCTCATTCAGCTAAAGTGATCAGCCAAAAGGATTCCAGTCAGATGCGGACAGTATGGAATGCCGGTTCTGAATTCTCTCTCTGTGATTGTTCATGGTCATCGCAGGGTAACCTATGCAAGCATGTTCTAAAAGTTAACATGATGTGCGGAGCACGCAAGGACTTCCAGCCCTCTCTGTCATTGCAGTCGTTTCAGCATGTCCTGCTTGATATGTGGCACAAACCATTGGACGATTCATTCTCACTTGACCTGTCGGTAGCATGGGTCATGCAAATGCAGGAGAGGATTCAACATGTAGCTGAACTTGCAACCTCTGATGGCATTGCCCAAGTTGCAGGGAAATTGCCAATCCAATGGACAAAAAGAAGAGGGAGAAGAACAGCTACCAAGCGCACCGGACCGATCATTCTTCCTCACTCTAATGGCAGTTTGCAAAGGGATTTGACACCAAAGAAGAGCAAGAAGAGGAAGAGGCTGTCTACCTTCTCGGGCTAACAATGAATGTGCTGCCTGTCAGAGAGACATATTTAGGTCTTTCTCTGTAATTAGATGACTAACTGCCTTTTTTAATTATTTTTTGTGTTACTTTTGCTCTGCTACTTGTAACCAAATTCTACATAGGTCTTGGATGATATCGGCTTCCCTGTTCTGGTCCTTCCCAGTAGTAGAATAACATATTATTATTCAGGCAATTGAAAGGACGCCACTGGGGCAGCCTCTCTTGTTCCAGCATGATTCTGCGATTCAGTGCTATTTACTTTGTTTCATGTTTTCCATATCTGCGCACTTATCTGGTCCGAGGCACTGAGTTTGTTATTGGGAAGCTCTAAAGGTTGGCTTGATCAATGTGTTATTACTGTATCCAAATTTTAGTTACTGATCCTGTTATTTGATCTGATTTAATCTGTGGAGCACATTCCTTTTGTGTTCCGCAGTGGTTCATCTTTGTCAAGTTGGACAGGTTAGATTTTTTTCTTGATCTTGCTTATAAAGAACTTTCCAGTAACAACATGTGAGCTGCTGTGAGAATGGATATCCACTGGTGATATTCAGAACATAGTAGTCATGCTCCAGAACCTTCCCCAGTGTCCTCTCTACATCGTTCGCCACTCCTCTGTCCCGACCATCATCTGGTTCTGGAACCATCTTCTGACGCTGACACATTCATAATTTAAGCACTCATCCACACTTGCTCCCAACTATCCACAGGTGCGATTCCCATCCAATCAGCTCCGCTCCGATCTCCAGCTTTTCGCAAGTTGCCATGGCCGACTTCTTGTTCGGGAGCCCATTCCGCCGCCTATTCCACGCGCGGCCCTTCCCGGCAGTCGAGTGGTCGTCGTCCTCCGCGGCGGCGGCGGCCATGGACTGGGTGGAGACCCCGGCGGCCCACGTGCTCCGCATCAACGTCCCGGGGCTCGGCAAGGACGACGTCAAGGTCCAGGTCGAGGAAGGGAACGTGCTCACCGTCCGCGGCGCCCCGCCGGCGGGGAAGGAGAAGGACGAGGACGGGGCGGTGTGGCACGTGGCGGAGCGCGGCAAGCCGGAGCTCGCGCGCGCGGTGGCGCTGCCGGAGGACGTGCGGGTGGACGGGATCAGGGCCGGCGTCGAGAACGGGGTGCTCACCGTCGTGGTTCCCAAGGAGCCCGCCCCGGCCCGGCCCAAGCCCAGGCCTATCGCCGTCCACAGCAAGCTCTGAGCTGGGCTGCCCCGGCGTGGCGGTGGCGATGTTGCTGCCAAGTCCCCTACGTGCGCAGTGTTTCACGTTTCAGTATGCAGCAGAAGCACGTCGTCCGGTGAGATGCGATTTGGAAATTATAAGAAAACAGTGTCAAATGGCCGCCAACTAACGAGTACTATGCTTGGGAAATACTGAATAACGTGTGAGGCTGAATCTGCTTTTTGTAGATTATTATAATAGTATAAACAAATACGATGATCCTATCATGTATATGATGCTTCTACGTCTAGCATATGCCATTAAATATCTCCTCTTATTTTTCATAATTTTTTGGTAATATTTTGTTTGTGTTCCTGTAGGCTATAAAAATATCGGACGCAACGTGAAAACCGATATTTCTATGCATTTAGAGATTAAACTAGATTTTACTATTATTTTAAAAAATATATTATTGATAAAACCACTTCGAAACCCGCTAGAATACCAAAATTTTTTTGTTTTAATAACTCGATGGTCAAGGATATCCGATTTTTAAAGAACCAAACTTAACTAGAGCTTCTTAAAACTCTACGGCTTCATTGGCAGATAGGAACGAGGAAAGAAACATATCCATACAATGTTTATCTAACGGCCGCGAAACTGTCGTCCAATAGAGCGTGCTTTATTGGACGTGTGCGGGGGCAGTGCTTTCGTAATTTTCTTACCGAACTTGTGTTGTACTAACATTATTGAAGCTTCTGTCTGTAAACAAGCGAGGAACCTAAATATAGTAACTGCTTCAGCTTTTGTAGTGTCAATGGCCTAATATTTTTATTTTGTGTTATGTGATATACTCCAAGGTTTGTATTATTGTTCCCTAGGCTAATTTGGTTGTGGGCTAAAATGGCTTTATTTTATTTAGGGTTAATTGGATATATACCATTGCAACTTTTCTATTTCGAAAAACTGCCATTACAATTCATCTATTTGAAAAGAAGCCCTTATAATTCGTTGTCTACTTGATACATGTCACTTTGTACGTATTTGATGCTCCTAAGACCCACTGCAAGCAATGGTATTTTCGTATGGACATAAATGCCCCTCTTACATCTCATTGCGTTGTGGGCCCCACATGTCATCTCTTTCCTCCCTCATCTTCCCCCAATCCTTCTCTCCTCCATTCTTCCTCCACCAAACCAGCCGAGCTCCAGCCACATGTCCGCACCACCGCCGTCGCGTGGCGAAGCAGTGGTCCTGCCCGGCCGCCTCGGCGAGCTCCAGCTCCCCCGTCCACCCGCTCGCCCGGAGCCCCTCGCAGTAGGCGTGGTCGCGGAGCACGTCCTCCCCCGCGAGGCACACGAGCACAGCGCCGGCGCGCCGGCCGCGAGCGGGTTGATCCACGGGTCGTCGAGAGCAGCGCGCGGCGATGGCGAGGAGAGGAGAGGGGTGGCGGCGCGGTGGCGGCGCGCTTCGGCGACGAGGCGAGGGAAAGCCGCAAGGTGAGGGGCGGGGGCGCTGCAGCGGCAGCGAGGCGAGGGGCGGCAGCAGGTGGAGTGGTGGCGGCGCGCGGCGACGCGCGGGGACTACGAGGCGAGGGGTGGCGGCGCGGCGGCGGCAGGTGGAGTGATGGCGGCGGCGGCCGGCGTGGCAGTGGGCCGCGAGGATGCGGGCGTCGGGGATGGCGGGGAGGCGCAGAGGTGGCCATGAACGAGGAGGCTTGGGCGAGGCTGAGGCTAGATAGAAGGAAGGAGATGAAGCATGGGTCCACGTGGAAGTGAGGTAGAGAGAGTGCTGTGGTAGGGGTATTTTGGGTCAATACAGAAATACTTGCGTCTGCAGGTGGACCCAAGACTCTTATATACATACAAAATGGCATATATCAAGCAGACAACAAATTATAATGGCATGTTTTCAAATAGATGAATTGTAATGAAAGTTCTCCGAAGTAGAAAAGTTGTAATGACATATATCCAATCAACCCTTTTATTTACGGACTTGATTCACACTTCTTTTCTTGGACTATTTTTTGGCTTCTTCAGAATATCTGGAGACTAATTCTTTGTGTTGTTTCAGTTCGGGTTTTCAATCACTCTTAATCTTTTGTAGATTGTTGTTTCATGCGCCGAGCACATGTTTTTAATGAACTGTGAGTCCTGTCCTGGTACCTCTGTCGTCTGGTTGAAGGCTCTTTGCGTTTTTTCTTTGTTTTCTTCCATTCCAATCAGGTGGATGCTCTAATCTTGTTTTGAGTGTTTGGATTCAAATGGCCGATGCATCTGATTTTGTATCTCACTTTTGATATACAATTTTCCCCCAAAAGTTTTAACATTCTATATAGTAGGAACGACAATGTAGAGTTTCTACGAATTTTACCATCACAATTTTCTTCTGAGTCGAGCAAACTTTTTTCTGGCCTCTATCAGATCATCAACAAAACGCGGAGCCCATTTGAAGTACAGCAAAACTGTCTCATATCTGTAAATTGTTGAACATCACTTCTTTCACTGATCGGAGCAGTAGTTGTGCCTAAGCAGCAGGTATTATTAACACCTATTTTAATCAATTTGCCATGTGTATTAACGTCCACTGGGAACAGTGAGAAATGAGGGCTGTCAACCCCCTTCCTGTTTGGATTTCACAACCCGGATCTAGAATTCTAGACGCAAACATGAAACGGTGGATAATCATGAGGGCTACCTCGAACTGCGCCGACCAGAAATTCAGAACATCTGCCCGCGGAAATGCACAAACAAACACGGATTTATAATCTTAGGCCGTGTTTAGTTCTCAAATAAGGGTGGAGAATTTGGGAGTTTGTGGTCTCTTCGTAATCATTGCGTCACTGTAGCATTTCGTTTGTATGTACGAAAAATTATCCGAAA
>OAMR01000175.1:1075176-1087952 GCA_900205405.1 Echinochloa crus-galli | reverse complement strand
TATATTTAATACTCCATGCATGTTATGACATTTTGATGTTTATCTAACGGCCGCGAAACTGTCGTCCAATAGAGCGTGCTTTATTGGACGTGTGCGGGGGCAGTGCTTTCGTAATTTTCTTACCGAACTTGTGTTGTACTAACATTATTGAAGCTTCTGTCTGTAAACAAGCGAGGAACCTAAATATAGTAACTGCTTCAGCTTTTGTAGTGTCAATGGCCTAATATTTTTATTTTGTGTTATGTGATATACTCCAAGGTTTGTATTATTGTTCCCTAGGCTAATTTGGTTGTGGGCTAAAATGGCTTTATTTTATTTAGGGTTAATTGGATATATACCATTGCAACTTTTCTATTTCGAAAAACTGCCATTACAATTCATCTATTTGAAAAGAAGCCCTTATAATTCGTTGTCTACTTGATACATGTCACTTTGTACGTATTTGATGCTCCTAAGACCCACTGCAAGCAATGGTATTTTCGTATGGACATAAATGCCCCTCTTACATCTCATTGCGTTGTGGGCCCCACATGTCATCTCTTTCCTCCCTCATCTTCCCCCAATCCTTCTCTCCTCCATTCTTCCTCCACCAAACCAGCCGAGCTCCAGCCACATGTCCGCACCACCGCCGTCGCGTGGCGAAGCAGTGGTCCTGCCCGGCCGCCTCGGCGAGCTCCAGCTCCCCCGTCCACCCGCTCGCCCGGAGCCCCTCGCAGTAGGCGTGGTCGCGGAGCACGTCCTCCCCCGCGAGGCACACGAGCACAGCGCCGGCGCGCCGGCCGCGAGCGGGTTGATCCACGGGTCGTCGAGAGCAGCGCGCGGCGATGGCGAGGAGAGGAGAGGGGTGGCGGCGCGGTGGCGGCGCGCTTCGGCGACGAGGCGAGGGAAAGCCGCAAGGTGAGGGGCGGGGGCGCTGCAGCGGCAGCGAGGCGAGGGGCGGCAGCAGGTGGAGTGGTGGCGGCGCGCGGCGACGCGCGGGGACTACGAGGCGAGGGGTGGCGGCGCGGCGGCGGCAGGTGGAGTGATGGCGGCGGCGGCCGGCGTGGCAGTGGGCCGCGAGGATGCGGGCGTCGGGGATGGCGGGGAGGCGCAGAGGTGGCCATGAACGAGGAGGCTTGGGCGAGGCTGAGGCTAGATAGAAGGAAGGAGATGAAGCATGGGTCCACGTGGAAGTGAGGTAGAGAGAGTGCTGTGGTAGGGGTATTTTGGGTCAATACAGAAATACTTGCGTCTGCAGGTGGACCCAAGACTCTTATATACATACAAAATGGCATATATCAAGCAGACAACAAATTATAATGGCATGTTTTCAAATAGATGAATTGTAATGAAAGTTCTCCGAAGTAGAAAAGTTGTAATGACATATATCCAATCAACCCTTTTATTTACGGACTTGATTCACACTTCTTTTCTTGGACTATTTTTTGGCTTCTTCAGAATATCTGGAGACTAATTCTTTGTGTTGTTTCAGTTCGGGTTTTCAATCACTCTTAATCTTTTGTAGATTGTTGTTTCATGCGCCGAGCACATGTTTTTAATGAACTGTGAGTCCTGTCCTGGTACCTCTGTCGTCTGGTTGAAGGCTCTTTGCGTTTTTTCTTTGTTTTCTTCCATTCCAATCAGGTGGATGCTCTAATCTTGTTTTGAGTGTTTGGATTCAAATGGCCGATGCATCTGATTTTGTATCTCACTTTTGATATACAATTTTCCCCCAAAAGTTTTAACATTCTATATAGTAGGAACGACAATGTAGAGTTTCTACGAATTTTACCATCACAATTTTCTTCTGAGTCGAGCAAACTTTTTTCTGGCCTCTATCAGATCATCAACAAAACGCGGAGCCCATTTGAAGTACAGCAAAACTGTCTCATATCTGTAAATTGTTGAACATCACTTCTTTCACTGATCGGAGCAGTAGTTGTGCCTAAGCAGCAGGTATTATTAACACCTATTTTAATCAATTTGCCATGTGTATTAACGTCCACTGGGAACAGTGAGAAATGAGGGCTGTCAACCCCCTTCCTGTTTGGATTTCACAACCCGGATCTAGAATTCTAGACGCAAACATGAAACGGTGGATAATCATGAGGGCTACCTCGAACTGCGCCGACCAGAAATTCAGAACATCTGCCCGCGGAAATGCACAAACAAACACGGATTTATAATCTTAGGCCGTGTTTAGTTCTCAAATAAGGGTGGAGAATTTGGGAGTTTGTGGTCTCTTCGTAATCATTGCGTCACTGTAGCATTTCGTTTGTATGTACGAAAAATTATCCGAAAATTGATTAATTAGACTCAAAATGTTTGTCTCGCAGAGTACAACAAAACTGTGCAATTAGTTTTTGGTTTCATCTATATTTAATACTCCATGCATGTTATGACATTTTGATGTGATGGAAAATCTTCTTTTTGCATAGTAAATTTGTGAGTTGCTTTTTCAACTAAACAGGGCCTTACATCTCAGTCGGACCCGGCCAGCCGGGTTTATTGGTCTGAACAACACGTGTATAGTGCATGATCGATTGATCATGATGCACGCGATCGGATTCACGGGAAAGTGAGGCCCGTGCCACGGAACTTGTCGGCGACGATGTCGTCCATCCGGCGCGCCATCTCCGGCGTCATGTGGTTCTTCCAGTCATCAGCCGCGCCTTTCCTTCAGAGCTTCGCGTGGGAACTTGACGCGCGGGTCCACGTAGCCGGTCTTGTTCGCCTCCATGCCCCTCAGGCTGTCGAGGCTGCACAGCTCCGCGATACCGCCGACGACGCCGTCCTTCTCCTCCGCCGCCGTGAACGGCAGCCCGACGAACCGCGCCAGCCTCCGGACATTCTCGGTAGGGTCGAGCAGAAGCTCCTCGTACCGTAGGAAGAGCACGTTCTCCGGCCTCGTCGCGCTGGCGCGCCAGTAGCTGAGGATGTGGTCCCATAACGGCCCGAACGGCATGGTGCCGTCTCAGGCCATGTCGAATACTTCGTTGAACTCCAATTCTGGGTACACTCGCCGGAAGTAGTGCCAAAGGGAGACGACCATGGCTTTTATTTGGCTCCCTGCAGATGTACACGACCCTGCAGCCATCGCCGCCGGTTGGCACGGCTCCCGGGATCATGGCGACTGGCATGTGCGTGTTCATGAGGCGCGGAGACGGGAGCGCGTCGAGCTTGCCCTCCCGTCGGCCGGCGAAGAGGCCCTCCAGGAACGGGAGGCACTGGTGCGGGTTGAGGCGGCGGAGCGGGTGGTCGTCGGCGCCGGGCGGTACGCGCGGCGCGCCAGCGTGGCGAACGCCAGGGCGACGAGCCATGTGGTGCCGCACTTGGGCAGGCTGGGGCGGGGCTCGAAGCGGCGCTGGAGGGTGGCGGCCGCCGAGGCCCAGCTCTCCTGCATCCAGAATCCCTGGTAGCAACGGACCTTCAAGTTGGACATCCCAGCAATCGTACGACATGGTAGAGCGGAGACTAGGCTGACATGCTCTTCCAAAGGGCTCTCTGGTTCTGCAGTGACCATGTCGGCGTCGTTCTCGACATCCATGAAGGGGACGGGGCCTACTGCAGGAGGCACGCTGGTCGCCATGGATGGTTTGGGATGGGGAATGCAAGGTGGAGTAGTGGCCAGGGTGGGTAGTGGTTGGCCTCGGTGCTGGACTGGGGGTGAATATATAAATTCGAGCTTTATGTGGCAGATTAAGCAATCGCACATTCGCACCTCGAATCCACCCGAACTAAACTACAATAATCCACCCGTTTTAAGTCACGTCCAATCATCCACCCGTTTTTAGGCCAGTCTCAGTGCAGCGTTTCATCGTACAGTTACCTAGATCAGAAATTAGATAACTGTGCCAGATGAGTTTCATGGTGATGAACCTCCTCTCACATCCCATGAAACTCTCTACTCTCCTCTGCCACATCAGCACGTTAAATGCCATGAAACTCTCATGAAACCCCCACTGAGAATTGCCTTATAGTCTCCCTACCTACTACAACAAGAAAAAACCCGTCCCCACTTCCACCACCTTTATCGTCTTCATCTCCGGCGAGCATCTTGATCTTATTGTCATTTTTTCTTCGGTTAGCGTCACGACCTCGTCATCATCTCAGTCTCCGGTGAGACAGCCATCTGCTCCGTGTTCAGTGGCTTCCGTCGACAGATCTGCCTTGTCGGTCGCCGCAGTGCTAACCGGACTTCGCCGAGGATATCATGCTACTCCTGCCCAACCAATTGTCCCCCGCTCATCCCAATCGGCAATGTCATCGCCGCCCACCTTCACCGACGTGTTGGCCAGCTCTCCGAATGCAAGAACCGTCTAATTTGCACTCGATTAAAATGAATCGTTGAACGTTTCAATAAGATGAGAGCTACACGTGTCCATCTTTCGACGTGCCATGTGTTAGCCCACATCTAGAGGACACGTAATCAAGCCCAATTCACTTAAAGCGATGGCAAACCCGGTAGTCCCGGTATGTGTTCACAACATGCTCAAGATCAAGCACATATACCGTTTACAAATTTCTCATCACCACGAGAACCACAAAGAGCAACTTTTAGATATTACAACAGTTCAAATATGGAAATTTAACAAAAGGACACCAACTAACAAGTTTTGAGCTCTCCAACATAAACAAAAGTAACATGACTTTAGTGATTGATTCCCTAGCTTCGAACTCTCAAAAGAAACATTAACTCGCAGCGGAAGGAAGCGATAAACAATGGTGTAGTTGCCCAAGAACACCATTGATGCAAGCATTGGCCGCACGGACTATTCTCACCGACATTAGGGTATCACCACTTCCGGATCTCCTGCAACTTTGGTAACCGTAGTACCATGAGTAAAAAAAGCTACTCGCAAGACTTACGTAATTATATAAACAAGGAGTATGCATATGGATGTAGCAAGGAATGCGGCTTTAAGGTTAAGTAAAGTTTGCAAAAGCCTATCTCGACCTATCCTTAGTTTTGACCATTAGCATGAGGAATAACACCCTATGGACAGCTAGCATATTTTATTAATCTTGCCTAAACCCACCATAAGTTTTATTGATTTAACGTCAACAACATCATATAAACATAGAGCATGAACATAGAAACATATAACATAACCAAACGATAACTTAGCGAAGAATCCGATGTTTTTGAGCTTGCTCATAACCGAGAGCGTGGCAATTCAAATTGATTTAACCTTGCAAGGGTGTACTCTTTTTATCCACACGACACGAGGACCATGCGGCTTGCCCACCCGGCCAAAGGTGGACAAGGGGGTACTCATGACAACCCTTTCCAAAGAGCCTCAAACTTTTGAGACACGCCTAGCTTGTGCGGAGGCAACACTAGGCCCACCAGGGACACCCCTAGGCCCCTCTACATAGCCCGCAGCCACACATCTCGGACCGTGCCCCAAACGAACAAGACAACTAAGATAATGGGCTCATCCTTACCATATTTGGATATGTGGTAGCACGGAAGGGTGCTCAAAACAATGGTCATCCACGGACGGGCCTTAATCGACTCAAGCGGTTCTACGTCACCGAGACTCCTTTCTCGTGACCCTACAATCCGCCCAAGTCTCGCAAACAATCTTTATCATCATGTTCCATTTCTCCAACATTATTGACCAACAATATGAAAGGATCCCATTCTAGTAGTGACGTTAAAACCTATAACTCAATTTCCTTGACCCAAGTGATATTTCTCCAACTCTAAGCATAGATAAGCCATTAATCAATTAATTAACATTAACCCAACTTGTCGGACCTTAGGACCAGCAGACCATAAGGGGGTACCCAAGTGGTTGATTTGCAGGAAGAGATGATCGTAAACCCAAGAACTCGAAGGTAATCACAAGAACACGAAGGACACGAGACGATTTAGACAGGTTCGGGCCGCTAGTGTAGCGTAATAACCTACGTCCTGTATGGGAGAACTGTATATTGTGTTGTCTGTTGGCTGATGTGATCTGATGCCCCTATCTAGGGACCCTTGCCCTCCTTTATATATCCAGGAGGTAAGGTTACAATCTGAGTATTTACCATATGGGAATATTTACAATATAGGGGTCCTAGTAGGAGTCTACTAGGACTCGGTCTTCTTTGGGCCGGCCGCCGCCGCCCTCCATGATGGCCCCTAGGGTACCCATATCCCACAAGCCCTCGAGCAACGTTCAGACGCGTGTCGAACTGCTTGATGAAGGAACGAGGCCAATGTAGTCAGCTGAAGGTGCTTCAACATGTAGTCGGCACAAGGGTGGGCGGTGCTCCAAAAAGAAGAAGCATCCCACACGACACCGAGTTCCTTCGAGGTAGTCGATCAGTTCTCATGAGGATTAAATACAGGGCGACGATTAGGAGCACTGTATGTACAGTAGCCCCCGAACGTTGGGTTGGTTAGTATAAGAGGCCGAGGCTCCAAAAAAGAAGTCGGACAACATGTTGCCGTAAAAAGGAGGTGAAAGCATGTTGTCACCATAAATCCAGCGTCCAGCCCCCGAGCATGCGAAGTGTCCGGTCTAGTCCCTTTGGATGCGCCGAGCAGGAGTAACTAGTTAGAGCGGCGAGCTACTCGGTTAAGTTGTTCTTGTTCGGCAGCCCCCAGCATGCGAGGTCGGTCGCGAGACGAGAGGAAACTCCGAGTCGCTGCGCGCGCGAGCCCCCGAGCATGCGTGGTCGGCCACGCGATGAGAGGAAACGCCGAGTCACCGCGCACGCGAGCCCCCGAGCATGCGAGGTCGGTCGCGCGACTGGAGAAACGCCGAGTTTCCGCCCGCGCCAGCCCCCGAGCATGCGAGGTCGGCCACACGACGAGAGGAAACGCCGAGTCGCCGCGCGCGCGGGAAAAGAACGGGCCGGGGCGGGACGCTGCGCTAGGCCGGGGTGCTGCGCTGGGCCGCGCGGAGAGGACCTGGGCCGACTGGGCTGGAGAGGTGGGGATGGGCCGCGCGTTTGGAAAAGAGAGGAGGGAGCGAAAGTGAGTCGGATACAAAGTTTAGGGGGCGAAATTGAACTCAGGCCGAAACAACTTTTCTAGGGCTCAAACAAATGCGATTCAAATGCGAATTTAAATTAGATTTAAATTCTAATTTGAACCGCACACAAACAAAATTCAATGCAACCAGCATGAATGCAACATTCAAAGTAGTTTATTTATATGTTGCAAATATTTTCTTTTTTTATCATAAATTCCCTGCAAAATAAACAAAGCTTGGAAAATTTTAGAAAATCGAGGAAAATATTGTATTAATTATGTTAAAAATTCACATCCCAAAATTCGAAAATATTGGGGTGTGACAAGAGGTAACGCCGAGTCGCCGCGCACGCCAGCCCCCGAGCATGCAAGGTAGGCCGCGAGACGAAGGAAACACCGAGTCGCCGTACTCCAGCCCCCGAGCATGCGAGATCGGCCGCGCGACGAAGGAAACGCAGAGTCGCCGCGCGCGCCAGCCCCCGAGCATGCGAGGTCGGCCGCACGACGCGAGGATACGCCGTTGTACCTGTGAAGGAGAGGAGAAAAAAAGGTAGTCTATTGAAGAAACGATAGTAAACTTATTTATAATAAGTACTTGATTTCACTTTAGCGTTTTTTTTGTTTTGAGTCGATTTTATCAACCCCAATCACTTCACCGCTATCATGACAAGCGCTAGGGACTCGGGCGAAGAACTGGCTGGAGCTCTCATGGAGGCAGCTCTCCTACATGCTACGATGCTCTGCATGGAGGCTTAGTCGTAGGTAGGGTCCCGGCCGAGTACACTTGCGGGTGTTTAGACTTTGGGTATAGTGCATCGGACATGCCGAGTTTATTTGATTGCATGAGCAATTTTGTTTGTGGACGAGCTCATGGCTGTCGGTGAGATATTAATGTATTAGCAGTGTTCATGGAGAGATTAATGCAGGTCGACGGTTGTCTCATGGACATGGAGAAAAAATTATGCACATGGCGATCTGTAGTAGTTGTATAAATAAAATAAAATACTTAGCTCGATTCGTAGCCGAGTTGAAGTAGTCTCAGATTGAATCTAGCCCGGCGATGATCTCGTCGAGCGATAGGACTCAGCTTCGCCTGGAAACTGAGTTGCTCGACCTGCTGCCTGAGCAGATCGGATCTGGCGCGCCAACTGGGTGGGTTCGGGTGGGTTCTCAGATCGGATCTGAGAGCTACGTCGTTGTCGCCGAGTGGAGGCTGACATCGACACTGGCGCGCTGGACTCGCCATTAGATCCTTCGTATTCTTGAGGAAGACGCCGAGACGAGGTGCCATCGAGCTACGCAGAGGATCTACGATCGGACATGCGTGGGCCACCAACTATCGGACCTTAGGACCGGCAGACCATAAGGGGGTACCCAGGTGGTTGATTTGCAGGAAGAGATGATCGTAAACCCAAGAACTCGAAGGTAACAACAAGAACACGAAGGACACGAGGCGACTTAGACAGGTTCGGGTCGCCAGTGTAGCGTAATACCCTATGTCCTGTATGGGGGAACTGTATATTATGTTGTTTGTTGACTGATGTGATCTGATGCCCCTATCTAGGGACCCTTAAGTTACAATCTGAGTATTTTTCATATGGGACTATTTACAATAGGGGGTCCTAGTAGGTGTCTACTAGGACTCGGTCTTCTTTGGGCCAGCCACCGCCGCCCTCCATGATGGGCCCTAGGGTGCCCATATCCCACACAACTATACAAGCAACAAGGTATTGGTAGGAAATTCAAGGAAGGTAAATGCATCAAAGACATAGGTGCTACCTAATAATACATAAATAGATAGATATCCAAATGCAACCCATAGTATAGCATAATAACCAAATTATTGTAAAAGAGGGTCGAGAAATATGCTTAGCGGCTTGCCTTGGTTATCCTCGGGTTCGACGAACACTTCAACTTCAGACTCAAACACGGGCTCAACGGCTTCGCTCTCCGGCGTTTCGTTCTCTAGAATGTATGAATGTATGCATGCATTAGAATGATGCAAATGAGAATGCTTATGAAATGCATCAAGCAAATAAATATAACCATGACAAGGCAACGAAACACATTTAGAAAGCACGCACTAGGAAAAATAATTACTTAAGCATGCATAACTGTCATGTGGGGATTGAAGTACTCCCGTCGTTCCAGGAAGGCAAGCGCCCAAGATGGTAGTCCCGGCGACAAGGCATAGTTAGTTTTCTTATGTTAGGCAACCAGGAGACCCTGATTGTTGGGAGTCTCGGTTTGTTAGGCAATCTCCTGTTACTTGGAGACTTGGTTTGTTAGGATTGTGCCTGGGCCATCACTATATAAGATTGGATCCAGGATAGAGTTTGGGTAGGCTTGAGATTGTAATCTATTGCCTCCTACGTCCTGCCTCCATGGTGCGTCGTCGAGCAACACCATTGCTCCGCCGCGCCGCCGAGGTCCAGGGCCAAGGCCGGCCACCTCCTTTGATTACAATCTCTGCCATATTCCATCCACAAACACTCTTCCTGATCCTGCTCGTGACATATTGGTATCAGATTCCAGTGTTCCCGATCCCATGGTCGACGGCGACGCTCCCCAACCCGCCGGCTCGCTCGAGTCGACCGTCGACGCCATGCTGAAAACCCTATCTGATCTGGCCGCCACGGTCGCCGACCTCACGAACCAGATGGCTGCCCTCAAGCCCTTGCTTCCGCTGGTCTCCAAGCTTGATGGTCTCCCTGACAAGGTGACCAAACTGCAAGCCGCCGTGTTTGGAGGCGCCAATGAAGTGAACGCACTGGGGTTGCCCGTGTCCCACCTGGAGTCCACGCAGCACGATGGCAAGGCCCCCGTCGACGCGCCAGACCCCCCACGTCCACATCCAAGACCGGCGGCGGCTCAGGCTATGGTGCGCCAGGTGCCGTGCATGACCGTTTTTCTCGTGCCCGGGCGATCGCTACGGTTCCCGCGGCAAGGACGAGGAGCCCATCAATCCACGCCTCCTGCCGTGCCTCGCCTGATGTTTCCCGACTTTGACGGCAAGGAGGACCCTCTGCCATGGCTCAACCGCTGCGAGACATTCTTCCAAGGTGACCGGACGCCGGAACACCGCAAGGTGTGGTGGGCATCTCTGCATCTCACAGGCGCGGTGCAGTTGTGGTATTACCGTCTCCAGCTCAACTCCGGCGTGCCATCTTGGAGACGCTTCACCCAACTCGTCCATACAAGGTTCGGTCCGCCCATGACGGACTCCCCGCTCGGCGAGCTGGTCGCTCTGCGTCGCACAGGCACCGTGGAAGACTACATCGACAAATTCCTTGCCATCGTATGCCGCGACTTGGAGCTCACCGAACTTCAGCAGATCCAGCTATTCACGGCTGGGCTGGTGAATCCGCTGAAGACCGACGTCGCCCTCCGCCGGCCTCAGACTCTCAACGACGCCATGACGCTCGCCCGGGCATACGAGCAGCGCATGTCCCTCACGTCAACTGAAACGACGACGCCGTGCTCGTCTCACCCACGGTCGTGCCTCTCGGTGGGCGCCTCCTCGTCCGGCTCCAGCGCCCCTACGTCGACCTCGGAAGCCTCGGCGGCGATCGGCTCCGGTAGGACGTCCGCCGTCGGTGCCCCGGCCGTCCGCCGCAAGTTGACGCCGGCGGAGATCGCTCAACGTCGGGCAGATGGCCTGTGCTTCCACTGTGATGAGAAATTCGTCTCCGGCCACCGTTGCAAGCGCGTCTTCATCATTGAAGTTCTGGAAATTGGCGACGATGCAACTACCGACGGCGGGGAGGCCGTTGAGGAGCCAACCATCTCGCTCCTCGCGTTGTCCGGGGTGCGCTCTCCAGGCGCCCAGACCATCAAGATCCGCACAATTCTCGGTGGGGTCAACTTCGTCGCACTGCTGGACTCGGGCTCCACACATAACTTCATCGACGAGGACGCCGTCCGTCATGCCGCGATTCAGCTCCAGCCTGGCACCAACCTCTCGGTGGCTGTCGCGAACGGCGAGTGCGTGGCATCCCCAGGCAAGTGTCCTCGCCAGCGCGTCCTCGTCAGCGGCGAGGCATTCGACGTCGACCTCTACGCCTTGCCGTTGGGAGGCTACGGCATAGTCCTGGGAGTCCAGTGGCTGGCGACGCTGGGGCCGACGCTTTGGGACTTTGACAAGCAAACCGTCTGTTTCACTCGGGGCGGGCGGCGCGTGCTGTGGTCCGGCATTGATGCACGGTGTGCACTTGGCGTGGCTGCTCTGGATGGCCGCGCAGGCCAGTTACTAGACGCCCTTCTCTCGGAGTTCGACGTCCTCTTCCAAGAACCTCAAGAGCTACCACCTGAGCGCCATCTCAGCCACCGCATCATGCTGCTGCCGGGGACTTCGTCTGTAGCGGTTCGGCCAAATCGCTACGCCCACATCCAGAAGGATGAGCTGGAACGTCAATGCGCCGAGATGCTCTGTCTAGGCATCATTCGCCCCAGCTCATCGGCATTCTCTTCTCCGGCGTTGCTGATTCCAAAACGCGATGGGACGTGGCGCTTCTGTGTGGACTACCGGGCGCTCAATGATGTGACGATCAAGGACAAATTTCCGATTCCGATAGTGGAAGAACTCTTGGACGAGCTCCGAGGCGCTCGCTTCTTTACAAAGCTCGACATGCGCTCGAGTTATCATCAAGTGCGGATGCATCCACGCGACACGCACAAGACGTCATTTCGCACTCATCAGGCCTGTTCGAGTTCATGGTAGCCATCAAGATATTGCTCAATTAAAATCATACATAGAACAAATGTTCCAAGGTGAATTTATTATAATAGAAGATACTCAGAAATATTTGATGGATCCATATTTAACTTAGTATCTAATTCCAGTTAATAGCATCAATTAAAGGAAAAAGTCCATATTACTCCCTCCAACTATAGACAAAGTTTACATAACCCTATGCGAGGTCGGCCACACGACGAGAGGAAACGCCGAGTCGCCGCGCGCGCCAGCCCCCGAGCATGCGAGGTCGGCCACACGACGAGAGAAAACGCCGATTCGCCACGCGCGCCAGCCCCCGAGCATGCGAGGTCAGCCGGGCAACGAAAGGTAACGCCGAGTCGTCGCGCGCGCCAGCTCAGCATGCGGGGTCGGCCACGCGACGAGAGGAAACGCCGAGTCACCGCGCACGCCAGCCCCTGAGCATGCGAGGTCGGCTACGCGACCAGAGGAAACGCCGATTCTGCGCGCGCTCCAGCTCCCGAGCATGCGAGGTCGGCCGCACGACGAATAGGAAACGCCGAGTCGCCGCACGCACCAGACCCCGAGCATGCGAGGTCGGCCGCACGACGAGAGGAAACACCGAGTCACCGCACGCTAGCCCCCGAGCATGCGAGGTCGGCCACACGGCGAGAGAAAACGCCGAGTCGCCGCGTGCCGGCCCCCCGAGCATGCGAGGTCGGCCACGCGACGGAAGAATGCCTAGTCGGTGTACCTGTGAGGGAGAGGAAAAAATATGTAGTATTTGGCAAACTTATATGTAATAAGTGGTACTTTTAGGCTTGTAGCTTTTCGTTTGGATGATTTTTGCCGAATTGACGATCTTGGGCACTTCACCATTATCATGACACGCACTAAGGACTAGGGCTGTGAACTGGCTGGAGCTCTCATGGAGGCAGCTCTCCTACATGCTACGATGCTCTGCATGGAGGCTTAGTCGTAGGCAGGGTCCCGGCCAAGCACTTTCACGCATGTTTAGATATTGGATATAGTGAATCGGACTTGCCATGTTTGTTTGGTTACTTCATGAGTAACTTAACTGGAGGACAAGCACATGGCCGTCATGGAAGGGCGATACTTGTACCGCGTCAAGCG
>OAMR01000175.1:1040726-1060067 GCA_900205405.1 Echinochloa crus-galli | reverse complement strand
TAAAACCTTTTTATGTACTGTTTCTACTATTTGGTGTACTGTTCTAATAGAATATTATTTTTTGACCGGAGTCAGTAGGGGAAGCCCCTACCTCTTTTTTTAATTTTTTTTATTCCAAACCCAGTTAATTCGCTCCCACAGTGAGTTGAACCTGGGTCTGCAGGGTGCTACTCAGGTGCTCTAACCACTAGGCTAGAGGCCCTTTCACATTAGATTGGTAACATCGCCAAGATGGATATGTTTTTTAAAAAACCTAACCGTTGTAAGTTTAAACCAGTCAAATCTCTTGCAAATGTTCATAAGATTTTTTTTGAACGAACCGCACAAGACATTACGTGTTTTATTGATATAGCAGAAAAAAATACAAGTCTACGACCCTAAGAGGTCATAATCAGGAAAACACAAAAGAAAGAAAAAAGAAAACTGCACTCGCCCGGTTGGATTGGGACATCAATGCGGGGTATCACTCACAACCGCTCACCGGCACAGCCGCAATCCTACGAAGACCACAGCAGAGAAGATCAGCCGTAGCTCCCACCCACCTGCCGCACCCTTGCAGTCATCAAACTCCGACGTGATCCGACGCTTGGTAGAGAAACAAAGGAGGCAGACGCCTTCGTTGGACGTTGCAACAAAGCAAGACCTATGCGGCGGGATGAAAACACCGAGTCCGAGCAAACACAACGCGTGGTGGCCTTGCCACGCCCGCCGTTGGACGCCTCCTCTCTCGTACGCGGGGGCCTCGCCACATCCGCCACAACTCCATGCTCCGGACTCGTTCCTTGTATTGCCGTCAAGATAGCGAGCGACCCTTCTCCAAAGAAACTTAACCAAAGCAATCGAACCGCCACCGTGGTTTGACTTCACCACGCTGCTTCCTTCCTCACGAAGCCGCCGTCTTCGAACCAGTAGATCAAGGTTGTCTCCTGTGCCATCTTTCGACGTTGTACCGCACCAAATAGACACAGCCATGCTGACCTACCCGCCGCGATCCGCTATAAGCCGAGTCGTCTCCCGATGTCGTTGTCGCAAGCGCCGTCCTCCAACGCTGTCCAACACCAAACCGGCAATTGCGAAGCAGCGTCGACCATCATGGTCCGCTGCAAGCAGCCGCACGACACCCAAGCGGCGACCCTTGATCATCAACAAGAAGATAGCCGCCTCGGCGTGAGGTAGTCGCACCCTTTCGCATACCACATAATGGAGATGCTAGCACCAGTCGAGGCCGCCAGGGATCGGGAGTCGTCCATGCCCAACAAGCGGGTCTCAAAAGACGACGCCTCCAAGGAGGGAACGACGCCAATGGCGCCGCCGTCGCTCGTCTAGAAAACTAGACAGGGTTTTCACCCAGAGACCCCGTGCAGCAGGGTTATAGCTCCATAATAACGCCCCCAAGAGGGAAAGCGACGTCCGAGGACGCCGCCGCCATTCCGCCAGCCGAAGCTAGCAAATATGGTAGACTACCTGTTCCAAATCAGCTGCACGGAAGCAACAGGCTTAATAAAACCACGCTGCATGCCTGCACATCAATACCTTCTTTGCCTGTAGACAAAGCCAGTGATTTTTTCAGTCTTTCATAAGTTAACCACCATACCCTGGTATACCAAGAACTTTCTGTTCCTTCCTCTCTGAAGCTGCTATACAAGGAGACACCATCAGCTTTTCTTATCTTTATTGTAGTGTTATAAATTCTCGTTTCTGGTCTTGTAAAATATGTGATCTATATGAACTCAACTCCCAGGTCTATAGCCTGATGAATTCATATCTACCTTTATATGAACTTTTATGCTGTCATGTCTGTAACCTGATGGACAAGTTCATAGTAGAAATATAGAATACTTTTATCCCATAAATTCAGTATATATTATCACATCTTCATATGCCGCGCGCCTGGGCGCGCGCCAATCACTAGTAGAGACCAAAAGGGGGGAACGCCACACCACGGGGCGGCAACTAAGACAAAAGCTCACACAAAAAGAAGTTATATCAGAACACGAACTATGGATGTGTGAAGCTTTCCAAATTCAAAGTGCATTTTAAAAAAACTTTTCACCATTTTCAAATCTAGAACCATTTGCACCTGGTCACTACTCCTAGGGCATGACAACCAATCAACCATTATATCACCGGCGCCGTACGTATCCATCTTGTTGCTTGCCACTCCATCCGTTAGCCGATAAATGTATACAGAACTGCAGCCTAGCTAGCTGCAGGTACCTCACTCGAATTCAGGGAAAGTGAGGCCCGTGGCGTGAAATTTGACGGCGACGATGTCGGCGCGCCATCTCCAGCGTCATGTGGCTCTTCCAGTCGTCAGCCACACCTTTCCTGAAGAGAGCTTCGCGTGGGAATTTCAGACGCTGGCCCACGTAGCCGGTCTTGTTCGCTTCCATGCCCCTCAGGCTGTCAAGGCTGCACAGCTCAACGACGCCGTGAACGACGCCGTCCTCCTCCTCCGCCGTGGTGAATGGCAGCCCGACGAACCGCGCCAGCCTCCGGGCATTCTCGGCCGGGTCGAGCAACAACTCCTCGTACCGCAGGAAGAGCACGTTCTCTGGCCTCGCCGCGCTGGCGCGCCAGTAGGCGAGGATGTGATCCCAGAACGGCCCGCACAGCATGGTGCCATCGCAGTCGCAGGCCATGTCGAAGACCTCACTGAATGGTAGCTCCGAATAAACTCGCCGGAAGTAGTGCCACAGGGAGACGACCATGGCCTTGGGCTCCCTGCAGATGTACACGACCCTGCAGCCACCGCCGGCGCCGCCGGCGCCGGACGGCACAGCTCCCGGGATCATGGCGAGCGGCATGTGTGTGTTCATGAGGCGCGGGGACGGGAGCCCATCGAGCTTGCCCTCCCGTCGGCCGGCGAACACGCTCTCGAGGAACGGGAGGCACTGGTGCGGGTTGAGGCGGCGGAGCGGGTGGTCGGCGGCGCCGGGCGGGTACGCGTGGCGTGCCAGTGTGGCGAACGCCAGGGCGACGAGCCACGTGGTGCCGCACTTGGGCAGGCCAGCGACGATGACGTCGCTGGGGCGGGGCTTGAAGCGGTGCTGGAGGGCGGCGGCCGCTGAGACCCAGCTCTCCGGCATCCAGAACCCCTGGTAGCAGAGGAGCTTCGAGTTGGACATCGCGGCAACCGTACAGCACGGTAGGGTGGAGATCAGGCTGGCGTGCTCTTCCAAAGGCATCTCCGGGTCTGCAGTGACCATGTCGTCGTCGTTCTCCACGTCCATGAACGGGACGGGACCGACTATAGGAGCACCAGAGCTGCTGGTCGCCATGGGTGGACTTGGGCTGACAACGCAAGGTGGAGTGGCTACGCTGATGATGGACTCGATCTGGTAGCGATATTGTTGCTCCAACCCCAAGTTATTATATACGGAGTACTACTTTTATTTTTCAATACACGTAAGCTATTTAGTTTAAAAATAAACTACTTATATATTAGCCCTGTTTAGTTCCCCGTCACATCATCAAACTTTTAAAAATTCTCTCTCCAAACTTCACTATACACCTATCACATCAAATCTCTCTCCTCATGCATGTAGTACTAAACGTGGGTAATAAAAAAACTAGTTACATAATTTTGATGTACACGACGAGACGAATCTTTTAAGCCTAGTTAGGTCATGGTAGGACAATGTTTATACCACAAACAAACGAAAAGTGCTACAATGTCCGATGTGACTTTTTCACTTCACTTTTTACCTTTTTTCTAGAAACTAAACACCCCATTATAAACATTATATATTTAAAAACAGAGAAGTGTAGTGTAAATTTAAGTAACAGATATAAAATCTCATAGTTGCACAACAACCATTTATGGTATCTAGTTTTGAAACAGAATTGTAATTGTGGACTTAGCAGAGGTGACCTAGATCTGGACAGCGCCAACCGCGGCTTGGCCAGCGCCTATCCCTATGAGTAGGAGTGGGCATAAAACCCGATAACCGAATCCCGAACCCGAAAAACACGACCCCGAACCCGAAAAACCCGACCTAAAAAACCCGAACACTAAATCGGGTTAGTAACCCCGGTATCCGAAATTATTACGGGTAAGGCCTCGTTCGGTTCCATAGGAACTATTCCCAGCCGGAGTAGTTACTGGACCTGGATCGAGTGAATCCAGGCGTGTCACTGGATCCTCTTCTGGTTTTATTTCTGCTCTTATGGTTTTATTCCTGTGCTTGGAACATGTTCGGAAGGATAAGATCCAGACAGGGTTTCATGCAGGAAGCATTTCATCCAGAGAGTGAAACACCACAGTGAAATACATGATGACAGGTACAAATTATTCAAGTGCACCACTTCATACGGACAAGGTCACTCAATTGTATCTTAACAGAAACACAGGCAACGATTTTCTCCAGCTCATGCTCAACCACAAAATTCTATGACATATACACAGGAAGGGATACGGGAGTGATCCAGTAAAAGACGTCATACACACATATTATGTAGAGTCAAGTAATTCAAATATAGGCAGTAGAGTCAAGTAATTCAAATGAGTTAAGCAAGACAGGAATGGAAGCGACACAACATGCTAACTTGTTCCTGACATAGCTAAGTTAGTGAAATTTCATGATTACAACAGTTCAGAAACTCTCAAATGGAAAAAATACAAAGCAAACAGAAAAGAACTGATCACAACAGGATGTATTGGTCGCAAAGCACCATGGTTTCTGTCATACTTGCATGTAAATCTATGCTTCAAACTCTAGGTGAATCTGCATCTAATGAAACAAATAAGTATATTCAGCAATGTCCTATCAAAAATACAAGATAAATTGAACAAAAAAACTATCTTATGCTCAAAGATGACTATGCAGCATGTATTCAGCATGTATTCAAAAGTCAAAAGAACTGCAGTTGAACTTGAACAAGAGAGATGTTGTACCCTTAATACAGTGCTTTTTTCCACTGCAGAGAAATCATCTCAAATGTACAAAAGTTCCAGATGTAACACCTAGCAGAGTATAATTGTTAACAGGATCAAAAATCAATCAGCTATATAGCACCTTCAAATTTTGAACTATGTAAATGGAATGGACATGACCAACAGCAAATCAGAATGCTTAAACCAAGCATATAGAAAAGCCTGGATTACTATAATATCCTATCAGGTAAAAGGTTCAAATATCAAAGAATTCCGTTCCATTCAGCTCCCCAAAACCAAACCAAACCAATAAACCCAAAAAAGGGAGAATTGATCAGCGCTTCCTGCACTTAGAATAGTTACCAGAGATTTCAGAGCAATAACCAAACAGCAGGTTTCTTTCATTTTAATTTCTGAACAATCATCTTTTTATGAAGAGTGATATTCTCTGCATCCCATTTTTACAATAGAATAACAGCAAGAAAACGAAGATTTGTTAATATTTGATACAACTGTCAACATAATCATTAATCCTAATCAAGCAAATGAATTCAATGCTCTAGAACCCACCTTTGCGCCTGAAAATGACTTGGATCTTCCTGAGAAACAAACTGTTCGAGCCTGAAATAGTAAATCTATCAGCAATGGACATAATCATAATATCTTCACTCTTCTCACTGATCCAAAGCTCCGCAACAAGTTCCATGCGCTCATTTAACAGACCGCCACCGCCTCTTGAACAGACAAGTACACTGATGCTAGGTTCAGTCCTGAACGCCGCAAAAATTATTAGGGAGTAATAAAACCACTGACATCGGAGAGCGATATGTAATTCAGAAGTATCTATGTATATCTGGACAATAATCTTGGCAACCCCAGATCAGATGAAGGACTGTTAGCGATGCTTACACCGACAGCGCCGGAGGGTTTGGATTCTCACAATCTCAAATCCATTCTTGAATCCCAGTAATCATTCTTCAAAGCGATTTAATTTCCTCCTTTAACAATTTGCTAGTAAATTTCTTCTGGATCAAGAGAAACCTTTCGAGTTCAAATTCAAATCGCGTAACTGGACATTGGATGGAAAGTGAAAAATTGCTGCTGATTAACACAAAGATTTATTAGTAGGCAAATTTAGTCACGAAGCACTGAAGCAATACGGGCCGGTGCTGCTTCCCTGCAGCAGCAGCATGCGTCTGTCGTTTTGTCGTCTTCTACCCCTAGCTGCCTACACCCTTCACCATTGCATGGCGCCATGGATATGGCCGCCGAACCCCTTCTGCATGCCGCCGCGCCGTTCTCCGCCTCCCTGTCGAACTCCATCACCCTCAACCCATCCCCGCCGCCTGCCGCAAGAAGCCCAACAAGCAGGAGGCGGGGGCTCCTGCTGCTGCTGCCGCCGCTGCCGCTGGGGCAACACCAGCGCAGCCACTCCAAGAAGTCAAGAACTACCGGCACCCTCTCTCCAAGAACTACGGCTACACAAGATCTGAAGAGAGAAGAGGAGCGGAAGAAAGGATGGGCAGGGCTCACCGGCTGACCGGGGAGAAAGGAAGCCTTCGTCGCCGGAGATTTGGTCGCCGTCGTCGTCACCGTGCCGCCGCCGCCTCCGCCGTGCCGTCGCCGCGTCGCCGCCGCCTCTCCCACCGCGTCGCCGCGACCGCGAGTGCGGAACCCTTCCTGGAGGTGGAGCGCCCGGATCCGATTCAGCTCGTGGAGGAGCGGAATGGCCGGTTTCCTGGGCCATTTTCGTTCCGGCCCAGCCCAACCGAACAGTCATTCCCGGTTCGACCCGATTGCAAACCAGGCCCGATCGAACCGGCCGGAACGGACCACGTTCCAGGCCATTCCGGCCCAAACCGAACAAGCCCTAAATCGGGTTAAAGAACCCCGGTACCCGAAATCCCTGAATAACACGATAATTTATGTAGCTCAGCAGCCCAAGTACAAAGTTGAGGCCCAGCCCACCAAGTAACCTTATCCTGCCACCGCCGCACCCCCGGCCCCAAGCCCCCAACCCAGTAAATCAGTAACCCTACCAACAGTCCAACAATCTTCCAATCCAATCCCCTCCCGTCTTCTTCCAATCCAAATCCACGACCGCGACGGCGGCGGCGGCGGCGGCGGCGGCGCTGCAGAAGCCTGTGCGAGACTACGAGTCCTCAACAGCGGCGCTGTACGCGAGTCCACGCAGTGCAGAGAGAGTTGAGCAGCACCGGTGCAGAGCACCATCGAGGACTCGAGGCCTCGACCCTTTACGGGCTGCCGCCGGCTCGCTGCCTGTGTTCATCGCGTGGAGACCACTCAAGAACAACACCATCATCGGAGGAATCATGCAACATACGGAGTATGTTTCACAGTTCTTGTCAGACTATTTTAGCTTGTACTTGAAGACGGGCCCTGTTTAGTTCCCAATCCATCACCAAACTTTTAAAATTTCTCTCTCTAAACTTCGCTTTTCACCTATCACGTCAAATCTCTCTCCTCATGTATGGAATACTAAACGTGGGTAAATAAAAAAACTAATTACATGGTTTTGATATACACCCGACCCGATGAATCTTAGCCCAGTTAGGTCATGGTAGGATAATGTTTACCACAAATAAATGAAAAGTGCTACAGTACGCTACAGTGTCCGATGTGACTTCTTCACCCCACTTTTCACCTCTTTTCATGGAACTAAACACCCCCTATGTCTGTTTATCTCCATCTGCGTGTATTGCTTGAACTCTGAATTTTATTCCTGCATATCTCTAAACACTGCTGTACTGATGCAGGCAGCCTAGCCGGGCTGTACGGGTTTACCCGTACCCGAACCCGAAATTTCGGGTTTTGCACATTGCGGGTGTTTCTCGGGCTGCAGTTTCTGGAACCCGAAATTTGAAAAACCCGATAAGCCCGACCCGAAATTGTCAGGTAACCCGAACGCCCAGGCCTACCTATGAGCACCATAAATGCTATTGATGTCACTCTATGAGCACCTCGTAGAGACTGGACCGGCAAATCTAATCTTGAAATTCATGAATTCACCACAGACGTCTTGGTATCGACGAGGACGTCACCTACCACCGAAAGAATAACACTGGTTAATTTTTGAAATAAATCTAGAAAAATACGACACATCCGAGTCGAGGACTTAAACCTAGGTGGATAGGTTCTATCAGGAGGAACATTACCAATTGCTCTATGATCTACCGGTGGAGCCACCAGTCTGGTAAGGACTGGCGGTCCACCAGTCTGGTAAGGACTGGCGGTTGCCATACCTGCAGCTGATGAAATCCTCTTTGAACATGTGATGATGGCGGATGGGAGAGTAGGACTAGCAACGTTTCAACCATGAGTTCGCCAGAGGTGGATTTTAATCCTAGCTCCGCTACTGCTATGATCAATTCGTTGTTCTCATACTCTTTTGAGCTGGGAAGTTTCGACACCAGTTTTAATCCACTCTGTGTTTTTTCTTGCTTTCAAACTATACTGTCCTTATTTTTTTAAGCCAATCTATGTGTTTTTCACAACCTCCAATAATGAAAAAGATAATAGAAACGAGCTTTTGCTCTTGACCCAACAGTGGGAGACCCTAAAAGGGTAGGAAGGGTGATTGCAACGTTGTAACCATGCAACACCATGCTGTCCACGTGGGCCTTTTTTATATACTAACATTCTAAATATGAAGATTTTATGGTAGTGAACTAACTGAATAGGAAATTTAATAAGCTTTTTATTTTCAGTGTGGATACATACATTTCAGCTAATCCGTCCCAAGGTTGCGCCATCCGTCCCAAGGTTGCCTCACGAAGGTCTGCATCCTTTATGTCCATTCTGTTGTTGTGTTTGCATGTATCGGTTCTAGTTGTGTTTGCAGGTGTCGATTCTAGTTGTGTTTGCAGGCGTTAATTCAGTTGGACCTTAGTCAAATTGCTTCCATATGTTCATTCTGTCTGGCATTTGATGTGATACTGTTTATGTTTACCTTAAGCTGCCTATTTGATTGTCATGAAACTATGAAGATTGTAGATGAATGTTTCTCGATCACCATTGATGTTTCACCTCTGGTCCACTTCGAATTTATTTTGCTATATGGTTTATTTGCTTGCTATTCTCTTCTTTCATTTTGTAATTGTGGAATGTTTTATTTACTTAGTGACTGGCACTGTCGCTAGACTTGTGGAGGACTAGAGGTGGCCTTGCTGCTGGAGTTGGCTTACTTGAAAGGTTAATGTACTTCTTTTTCAATTATTTGGTAAGTGTACATTGAAAATAGCCTCTGTTATACCACTGGTAATCTTCTTTTTCCTCTCCTCTTTCTCCACTCTGATCTGTGTCTGGGGTTTAATTTCAGTATTAGTCTGTCATCGATTCCATATCTCTATGCTAGATGGGTTGTGATGCTCTGTTCGGGAAGTGGAGACTAATCTGTGCATTCTGCTAGCTTTTGTTCCTGCCTCTGAAGTTATACAACAGGTGTTGCTCGTAACTTTCGTGTTGATTTATGCCTTGTCCATACCTGCATTTTAATTGGAGTTGCATCCACAAGTAAAGATTCTATTTGCAGGTTATTTATTTATAATTTCCTAGTGATATTTGCTTTATGCCGGAACTTAGCTTGTTGCCTCTCTTATACTTTCCCAATTCTATTTGCAGGTTCTTCCTGCTGATTCCAGTGATCCTGTCTTGGAGTTGCTTGGATCAAAGTACTTATATTTTGAAGGGTTACATTCTTGCAACAGTTAACCACTATTGCTTTTCCTTTGTTTATTTTTGTCTGTCTTAGCATGATGAAAGAACTAGTGTCTTAGCATGAGTAATGGACTTATAATTTGCTTGCTTGCTGTATGAATTGCTGTATGAAAGACTATATCTCCCCATATAACTTGTGTATTGGATTTTTTCTTTTTTTTATTTCTGGCCATGATTTTGCTGTGTGCTATATCTTGGCACACGGCAAAGAATGCCAGTGGCTGAACACACGGCAAACAATAAACGTGCCGTTTGCTCGAGGTGTCGCCGTTTGGTTCTTTTGTTTGCCGTGTGTCAAGTAAAACACACGGCAAATATCTTTTCTGTGTGCCCGAAGTACGGCTCATGATAAAGCCGGCTTTGGCGGTAGGCTTGTTGCCACCGAAGCTTCGCCGTGTGTATTTTGGTCTTCGCCGTGTGCATGAGACACACGGCAAAAGGCCTGGTTCCGGCAGTGAGGCGTATGTGTACGTGCTCATGCATACACCGATCATTGGAGAAGAGCTCGCCGGAGGGTAATCAGCAAAGTGTAGGGCGAGATGATGGCCAAGTAGGATGCTTGAAAATGTGTGGCCAAGGTGTGATCTAAAAGGTCTCAGTGAATAAGTGGTTTATGACTTTAGGATATATTCCATTAGTGCAGAAGATCATTGCTCATGAAGCAATGCCAAAAGAAATTGCAGGCAGAAATGGTGGCAGTAGCATGTGAAATTGGAGGTGCCGCCATGCTGTGTGATACAGTGAAATAAATATATTCAAAATGTAACACGCGCAGGCCATGCAGCCATGCCAAAACTTTCTGTGACTGCGATCCAATTTAATGGAGTCAACATGGGAGGGAGAACCGAGGGCACGGCCATGGCCATCCCTCTAGTATATCATCGCTCGGGTGCTATATGCTTCATATACCAACACTTGAGCCTACACTATATAACTTAGGTTGCAGGAGCTCCAATTTCTCCTTCACCTTGCCATCCATGGCGTCCAGCGCATCTAGTGCTCCAGTCCTAGGCCCCACCATCCCGTTCAAGGACGACGACAACGAGAACGACGACGCCGACGTTTTGGCTGCCGCGCCGGAGACGCCTTCAGAAGAGCACGCCGGCATGGTCTCTACCCTGCCAAGCTGCGCGGTTCCAGGGCTCCGCTGCTACCAGGGGTTCTGGATGCCGGAGGGCTGGATCGCGGCGGCCGCCGCTCTCCAGCGCCGCTTCCAGCCCCGCCCCAGCGACGTCATCGTGGCCAGCCTGCTCAAGTCCGGCACGACATGGCTCGTCGCCCTAACGCTCGCCACCATGGCGCGACGCGCGTACCCGCCCGGCGCCGCCGACCACCCGCTCCGCCGCCTCAACCCGCAACGGTGCGTTCCGTTCCTGGAGGGGCTGTTCGCCGACCGACGGGAGGGCAAGCTCGAGGCGCTCCCGTCCCCGCGCCTCATCAACACGCACATGCCGCTCGCCATGATCCCGGCAGCCGTGCCGGCCGCCGGCAGCGGCGGTGGCGGCGGCGGCTGCAGGGTCGTGTACGTCTGCAGGGAGCCCAAGGCCATGGTCGTCTCCTTGTGGCACTACCTCCGGCGAATGTACCCGGAGCTGCCGTTCGGCGACGTCTTCGGCATGGCCTGCGACGGCACCACCCCGTGCGGGCCGTTCTGGGACCACATCCTCGGCTACTGGCGCGCCGGCGTGGCGGCGCCGGAGAACGTGCTCTTCCTGCGGTACGAGGAGCTGCTGCGCGACCCCGCCGGCAACGTCCGGAGCCTGGCGCGGTTCGTCGGGCTGCCGTTCACGGCGGCGGAGGAGGAGGGCGGCGTCGTCGGCGACATCGTGGAGCTGTGCAGCCTCGACAGCCTGAGGGGCGTGGAGGCGAACAGGACCGGCTACGTGGACCCGCACGGCAAGTTGCCGCGGGAAGCTCTCTTCAGGAATGGCTGACGACTGGAGGAACCACATGACGCCGGAGATGGCGCGACGGATGGACGACATCGTCGCCGTCAAGTTTCGCGCCACGGGGCTCACTTTTCTGTGAATTCGATTGTAGGTTGCACCGTTTATGTATCGCGATGCATGACGAACCTCACGTTACACCGGTTTTGATATCTGCGCTAGCTGTTTAAAATGTGTGCGTCTCTATCTTCTTTACTATACGTATGTACATGGAAATAAAAGGAGAGACTACACCTTTGGGGTGGGTCACTAATAACTTCAGTGTGCTGTCAGAATTCCATATATAGAAGGGGATCTTGCAATAGTGCCAGTGCCACACCAGAAATAATCCAAATAGCAAATACTGATCCACAACAATCCCCTGCCCGAATGTGCGTTTGAAAACCGAAGCCGGCATAGCGGTTACACGGCATGCTGATTATTAGCGTTGCATCAGCTATCTGCAAATGCCAATTAAAAGGAGACATTGGAATTTTGAATAAACATGCTGCTCCAAGTGGCATCTACTCCGTATAAGCAAATGGAGCCTTTTCCTGGGTAAGTTGGTTTTGTGCTACTTTCTAGTGGCAGAAATGCAAAAGGAATTCAGGCACTTTGTTTCAATCTGTCATTTTTATGCAAAATGGAGGCACTAGAACAATTATCGGCTTTTTATCATATTATAAATATCTAGAAGCTTGCTCTATTCTGAATTTAATGTTCTGACTGAAACCCAACTATAATCGAGGATGAAGAAAATATTTTTTTTGGCCCAGCAAACATCAAACAACTTGTTAAATAAAAAAAGAGAGAAGATAAGAGGAGCCTTGCCTCATTGCCTGGATGAAAGGATACTCATCCATGAACTCCCGGCCGTCTGATTCACTGAGGACGGCAGTAACAGTAGCACAGCAGCGAACAGCAGGGTATGTATCGGCGTATCGCGATTGCACGACGAACCTCGGCAGATGGGCGCAGGTGGAGGAGCACTCAATCCGGTGGTTGGCTTGCTGCCTTGGGTAGGTAACAGTTGGATTTAACCCAGCTAATAAATAAGTATATTCTAGAAAAAAATTACTAACTAATATAATAAAGTAAACTAAAATAATTAAACACAAATATTTGAATGGCAGAAGCATTGCTTTCTCGAGGAATGGACATTAGTTTTGGTTGTCAACTCCATTTAGTCCTGATTTTGGTAACCGGAATAAGAAATCCGAGCCTTTAGTCCCGGTTCTCTCATGCAGGACTAAAGACTGTAATAAATAATAGAAAAGTGTTGCTGCAGTTTGTGGGATTCAAATCCGAAACTTCTTGTCTCGCGTGTAGCACACCTACCATCCCACCTACACAACACATGTAACTCTATGAGATGCTTTCCTTTTGCTATAGTCTGTAGAGGGCCCTTCGGGTCGATAACTCGATCTAATGGGGACTTAAGGACCTTTTATCCTTGTTGATAACACTAACTGGGACTTAAAAATGGGTGGTGTTACGCCTTGAACCGTTTAGTTTCTCGTGGTTGGTGTTACCAACTTCCCACCTATATAAAAGTTAGAACCGGGACTAGTACTTATATTGTCTACTAAGAAAAATGAAGGGGATGTAAAGATTGGTGTGCTGACCGGGATTAGTACTTCTATTGTCTACCGAGACAAATGAAGGGATGTAAAGATATATTGGTATGCTGCTGAGATTTTCTTATTCCACTAAATATTTGTGCCTGACCCATTCTTAGAGCAACTCCAATAGTTTAGTTATAATCCTAGCTAAATCTAGAGTTTTAGAGCACTCTAAAAAATAGAAAACTTTCCAAAACTATGGAGTAACCAACAGACTCACCATAACATTTTACAGATTAAAATCAAATTGGTTGTGGGAGGACAAATCCACATGAGAAATCCTGGGGTGCACGCGGGAGGGGGGGGGATGGCGAGTCTGACGCACTCGGCAAAAATGTCGAGGGAAGAGGAGAGGATGGAGAGCGGGATAGAGTAGCGAGGCAGAAGGAGAGGCTGTTGAATCAGGTTTTTACCGATGTTTTTTTATCGAGAAGGATATATTTAGCGATGTTGTTGGAGTTGCTCTTAGCTGACGCCTCTCTATTACACATAGCACGTACCAGCAATGGCCATGGCTTTCTCCATGAATCTAGAAGCCTCTGCCTCCCACCAAAATCAGAAGTGGGTGGAGCAGTCCATGGCGCAAAGTCCTCGCCGACTTAGAATCAAGCTCGTGTTCTTGTTTCTATAAATAGCAGGAGAACTAGTTTTAGAGATATCTGAAAATTCCAATATTGCCATCTCCAATAATGTTGTCGCCGAGAGGCTCCTCGCCATAGAAAATGTCCTCGACTCTGAGCCCTGCCATGTTTAGTTGTTCCTATCATGAATTTGTTAGATTTGGCCTCTACAACAGCAATGTGATTTGTGCTTAAGTAGCAATTTCCCCATGTGCTCTAAAAATTATTTTGCATGTAATGCATTTGTTAAAAACCTTAGCCTTGTTCATTGTTTTTTTAGTGTTAAAGAGTAATTGTATCGATAATATGGTTGGAGCAATTGTGTGCGCTTGCCCAGCATTTGTGACTGTAATGAATACATGGGGATCTCTACAATTCGTTTATCATGGATTTGTCACCGGGTAGTATTTGCCAATGGGACAAATATAAAGATGATTTGTCTATCATGGATTTGGTTGGAGCAGTTCATCGTCTATATATGCAGGCGCCATGCTTATATATATTGCTTAGCTCTTTCACATTCTACCACACTTGTGTTCTGCAAAATTCTTTCACATATACTCGATGAAAGCCGAACTAATCTTATTGAGTTCAGTTATTTTCCCTGTAGTTTAAACAATATAGCAGATTGAAATTGTATTAGTTGGTTATTTTCCACCCTGGCAATAATGTGATTGTGATTCAGAAAATGCATTTTCCTGATGAGCTCTGAAAATTTTGTCACTCATTAATTTGGCCAAACGGTCACTTACTTGATTTTTTTAGATAATGAAAAATATATTATCCGGCCTTGACCAAAGCGGCTATAGCCAAAAAACTAACATGAAAAGGATTCAGCGGAGACCGCGTGTCGCTCGTGCTGCTACCGACTGCTGAGCTATCGATGGGTGAATAGTTTGAGGTTTTGAGCCCAGCATATCGATGGGTGACCGCTTATCTTGGCGCCACTATTGCTTCAGTTCTTCACTCATGTAACAACAGCAGCATACAGTGTATCCTTCTTGCTTTGTTTTTTCAAAAAAAAAGAGGAAGTAGACTTGGTAAACACATATACGGCCATACGGGTACTCCGTAAGAACCATTGCTAGAATTTTCAGGAGTTAAAAAAAGAAACATAGACAACCGATGGACACATTATTAATGGCTCACGGATTTTGATGTGTTAAAAGAAAGAAAAATTGGAGAACTTCCCTATGTTTGTAACATGTAGAAATGATGTAGAATGACTAGTGTTTTTTTTCTCATTGTGGGACATTTTCACTGTTGCGTCAAATAGCATTCTTTATGTGCTTATTGATGGCTGTTTGATACATTTTATTTCATCTCTAGATGATACTGATTGTCGAATGCATGTATAACTTCGTGTCGCCATGAGGCCTTTCCAATATTGCTAAAAACATCTTTAGGTGGTCACCGATGGTTGTATGATACACTTAACGATGTATCTACAATCTATCAAGGTGAGACGTGTGTCTAATTTTGGGATCATTTGAGATATTTTCAATATCATATTGAAATGCATCAATAGGTGACTATGGGCTATTTTCTGATAGGCTTTAAGACGTTTTCAGCTTTTGACAGTGCACGTCTAATATCATGTCATTTTGAGATCTCAAAATCGTGTCAAAAGAGCATACCTATCAATCTTTGAGTTTGCATCACTATGGAAAGGTGCCTAGAAAGCCTTTTTCTTGTGTGTAGACCTGTCATGAAGCATACATGAGCATCATTCTTCCAATTTATGAAAATTTTTAGCATTGTTTGGATGCGTTTGAGATTGATTTTGAATTAAATAATTAAATTTGAATACATGCTTTTGAAGCAATTTGCAATTTCAACATAGACATATGCTGAGAATTTATTTGGTAAAATACTACATTTTAGACTATTGATTTTGATGTTTTTTCCTGGATCTTTAAGAGCTTACTTCAGGCTAAACAGCTTGGGTGAAAACCCAAATATAGGAATTCAGAAAAAAAATATTTGAAAACTAAAGTGGTCATGATGCTAGAACAAAGCAAAATGGGTCGCACTTAGTTATAGTTAAGATATAAAAATCCACAAATTTTTGCCCTAAAAAAACCACAAATTTTGTAGAAGCATCTCTGTTTTTCAGTAACCGATGTCCTCTCAGGCTACAATCTCATATAAGGTGCTACAGATATGTGCTTTCATATACCCTAACTTTGAATAAGACTGTTGAACTTAGCATTCCAAATGAATTACTGTAGGATCCTGTGCCCAAAAAAATTTCGACCATGGGCAACAAACCCAATTTGTGCAACAGAGGGAGTAGGCATGAGAACCAAAGTTCACAGGCCATTTAGTATGCACACAGATATACTGCATTCAAAGATCAAATATAGTCAGCAAAGATAAAGTGCATGCATGGGACAATGTTTTCTGTGGCACTAATATAAACAAACCCACACAACAGCAGAATGAAATTTGTGTTGATAACGAACGAGTGCATAGATTCTCATTTTCTGGGATCAAATTGTCCTCCCTAGACCCTGACTTGTATTTCTACTTTTGGTTAACTACAGGATTGCATAATAAAGCACCAGGACCCGATGGATTCCCAGCTGAATTTTATCAATTTTTCTAGGAAGTAATTAGGTCGGATCTACTGGCTCTTTTTCATGAGTTCCATGAAGAGAGATTGCCGATACATAGTCTCAATTTTGGTGTGATCACACTATTACCAAAAAAGGAAGAAGCAATCAAAATTCAATAGTACAGGCCCATTTGTCTTCTAAATGTTGGTTTTAAGATTTTTACTAAAGTGATTAATAATAGAATTCTAGTCTTAGCGGATAAACTTATTAGTCGCACTCAAACGGCTTTCATTCCAGGCAGAGACATTATGGAAGGGGTAGTGATTTTGCACGAGACAATTCATGAAATGCATAGGAGAAATAGGGATGGAGTTATTTTAAAGCTAGATTTCGAGAAAGCTTATGATAAGCTAAAGTGGCCTTTTGTACAGCAAGTCCTCATAATGAAAGGAATATCATCCACCTTGTGTGGATGGATTCAAAAGATCATGACTAGAGGGAGTGTTGCTATAAAGGTCAATGATGACATTGGTCACTATTTTCAAACTAAGAAAGGAGTTAGACAAGGAGACCCATTATCACCCATCCTTTTTAATGTAGTAGTTGATATGCTAGCGGTATTGATTAACCGAGCCAAAAGGGAGGATCAAGTTCGAGGCGTCATCCCTCATTTGGTAGATGAAGGGCTATCCATCTTACAATATGCAGATGATACTATCATTTTTATGGATAATGATCTTGAAGGAGCTCAGAACATGAAGTTGTTACTTTTAGCTTTTGAGCAATTATCGGGACTCAAGATTAACTTTCATAAAAGTGAGATGATTTATTATGGGACTGCAAAGGAACTAGAACTTGAATACTCCCAGATTTTTGGATGTGATATAGGCACACAACCATTTTCGTACTTAGGAATACCTATGCATCATCGTAGACTACACAACAACGATTGGAGACATATGGAGGAAAGGTTCCAGAAACGGTTGAGTTGTTGGCGTAGTAAACTCCTCTCCGTGGGAGGACGTTTAATTTTGATTAACTCAGTCCTAAGTAGTTTGCCTATATTCATGCTATCTATTTTTGAAATACCAAGGGGTGTCCTCAAGAAACTAGACTATTATAGATCTAGATTCTTTTGGCAAAGTGAGGAACATAAAAAGAAATATAGGCTAACTAAGTGGTCTGTTGTCTGTACTCCAAAAGATCAAGGAGGACTGTGTGTTCTAAATTTAAACATTCAAAATAAATGTTTACTCAGTAAATGGTTGTTTAAGTTGATTAACGGGGATGGGGTCTGGCACAACTTGTTAAGAAGAAAATACTTGAGAGATAGAACAATCACACAGGTTCAACATATGCCAGGGGATTCACAGTTTTGGGCTGGCCTTATGAAGGTTACAGATGAATTCCTCAATTTGGGCAAGTTCTCTTTAGGTGATGGATCACAAATTAGATTTTGGGAGGATACTTGGGTTACATCTTGAAAGGACCGTGATGTCACCTAGAGGAGGGGTGAATAGGTGTCTCTGCAAATTTCCAACACTTAAAACAAACTGTCAGTTCAACTCCGGACACTCCGAGGGTATGCCGGATACTCCGAGGTTAGGACCGGAGACTCCGCAACACCTCCGGATACTCCAGATACAACTTTGCTGGAAATATGACTAAGTCAGAACAAAACCGGTCAGACCGGTTTGGGAAACCGGTCAGACCGGTTTCTGACTGAGAAACACTAGAATGTAAATTAACCCCTCTTTCGAGCTCTAGCACAAATGAAACTTGGTGAAGTGCTTCAGTAGATGATTTCTAGCAGGTCCAACTAGTCCCTGCACACAAGACAAGCACAACCAAGTAGATCGAAGCGGAAGCAAATATATGTGCTAGAAGGGAAATTGTGAGGCAAACCAAATTGGAGACGCAGCGAGTTGTTTCCCGAAGTTCAGATTCGCTGTTGCCCAAAGGCCGCCCAAAAGCGCAGCGAATCCTACGTCTCCGTTGAGGAAGCCCTTAGTGACCCAAAGGTCGAGCTATCTCCTCGGTTCCACTAACTTGATCTTTTCCCCGAAGGAGGCAAGACCACACCTGCACAAACAATCCGTGGCACACCACAACCTTGGTGGCCCACCGGCGACGCCTAGCCGTCTAGGAGGCTTCACCTCCAAGAGTAACAAATGCTTCAATGAGTTGCTAGACCTCAACCTCGAGTGCTCAAGCTATGGATTCACTCCTCACTGATTTGGCTAGCTCTCTAGCTCTCTATTGCTCACTCACACAATCCCTCTCAACCCAAATCCAAAGATATGAACAAATTCAACCAACTCTCACAAAGAGAGGCTTGGGGAGAGCTTGCTGGTGCTTGAAGTGCTTCTGGACGCTCAAGGGACCCAATGGAACCAGCAGCCCTCAAAGGTGAGGGCTAGGGGGTATAAATACCCCAAACCCAAAAACTAGCCGTTATACCCGGGAGAAACCGGTCACACCGGTTTCCAAAACCGGTCACACCGGTTTTTGAATAAAACTAGCCGTTACACTCTTGAAGATAGCCTTTGAGAGGAGTGTTTTGGAGTTGAGTGTGCTGGAAGGACCCAAACCGGTCAGACCGGTTTCCGAAACCGGTTTGACCGGTTTGGGAGCTCTTGGTCTCAAATCCTGTTGGATGCTCTCAAATTGAATGGTGTTGTCGTCAATCTCAGTCCTGGTACTTATTCTATGTATTCCATATCTTGTGAACCCAGGAAAGACAGTGGAAGATGCCGAGGGGATCGCATGCCGAGAGAATCAAAAAGAGTCGCCAAGATCCATCCATTGGCAGCAGCTCGCAAGCGGCTGGTGGGAGATCTTTGAGGTCTAGGCAGCCCAAGAGAGCAGCTGAGCAGGCAATTGAGGATGTAGATGAGGTGGAGAACACCACTAGTGGTGATGATGATAGTAATGATGAGAACTATAGAGTCGAGTTTCGACATGGTGGAGAAGGTGGTGCAGATGATGATGATGATGATGATG